>VCRD01001609.1:45921-73215 GCA_006783055.1 Trinorchestia longiramus | reverse complement strand
TTGTCTTGTACCTTCCTTGTCTTGCTTGTCTTGTACCTTCCTTGTCTTGCTTGTCTTGTACCTTCCTTGCCTTGCTTGTCTTGTACCTTCCTTGCCTTGCTTGTCTTGTACCTTCCTTGTCTTGCTTGTCTTGTACCTTCCTTGTCTTGCTTGTTTGAACACAACTTCTTTGTCTTGCTTCACCACTTCATCTTGGCCGATCACATGACGTCACTAGTTTAGATTATAGCAACAGGAACAAGTATAGCCTGGTCACACTGTAACAAGTATAGCCTGGTCACACTGTAACAAGTTTAGCCTGGTCACACTGTAACAAGTATAGCCTGGTCACACTGTAACAAGTTTAGCCTGGTCACACTGTAACAAGTTTAGCCTGGTCACACTGTAACAAGTTTAGCCTGGTCACACTGTAACAAGTTTAGCCTGGTCACACTGTAACAAGTATAGCCTGGTCACACTGTAAGAAGTATAGCCTGGTCACACTGTAACAAGTTTAGCCTGGTCACACTGTAACAAGTATAGCCTGGTCACACAGTAACAAGTATAGCCTGGTCAAACTGTAACAAGTATAACCTGGTCATACTGTATATGCAGTACTGGGCAAGACTTTATGTACTTCTATCGTATGAACATTGTACATAATTAAAACTAAGTAATATTAATGATGAAACTTATAAACTACATTCAATAAATGTTAATACATAGAATTCTAAAAATAAACTAAATAAATAGCAACAATATAGGATGCAGCTACATAACTTACTTTTTCAAAAGCAGTTCTTTTCAAAAAAGAAGTCATGTGGATGCACCCTGTGCTTAAAAGATAGCAAAAAAATCACACGCTATATATATTAAATATTGTTGCAATTTACAGGTTTTGTAGTTAATAATGTACTAGACAGTTCCCGTGGAAATTCTACGGCTTAAAAGTCATAAAATTAAGGATTTTTGATTCATAATTGCGTTATAAGTTTCATAAGATTTAACTAATTTGAAGTCATTATAAAGACTAATGTACTAAAGATTTACGACGAATTATTGAGTTTTCAATGATTATTTTTCATGAATATACACAGAATTTCCATTCTATATCTTATCTACCGATTACATGGTCTAGGTAGTAGCCGTTGAAATTCCTTGGTTTAAAAGTGATGAAATTAAGGATCTATGAAATGAAATACATTTGTCAGTTTTACCCGTGATACCATTAGAATCTGAATATTTTTTATGAATACATACAGAACTTCCATTCTGTATCTTATTTACCGATAACACGGCCGTGTAAGAGAAGAAAGCTAAACACAGAAAAAATTTAGCTTTTTATAGCCATCCGGGGTCTTTGGTATCCACAATACAATACTTATAATACATACATACCCGTTCTGATTTTAGTTCAATAATTTTTTTTCAGTAACAGATAGGAAGTAATGGGACGGACACACGCTGATAGACAGAGAGAGATGGAGATTCAGTGTCTATTATATATGTAAATGTACTAACATTTATTGGATATTGTGTATATATCCATAACTTTGCAGCCCACATATATAATTTATGGTACGTAATAATTATACGACTGACAACAAACAATTATTACATGACTCGAGACACTCATAATGAAGGGGAGCTCAGTTCAATCGCTATGTTTATTGTGTGAGGGAACATTTACTGCAAGTTTCAGTCGAGTTTCCTCGTTCTGTAAATTGTCAAAATTGGTCACAAAATTCAAGAATTGCTGCGTCAACGATTATGTGATGCTCCTAGAAAATACAAGCCCGTACGTACAATACCTCAGCTGAATAATGTACCCCAGCACAAAGAAAGTACTCGGACACAAATAATGTACTCGTACGTGGGTACAAATACAGTATCCCGCTGTTCAAGTACCACAGCACAAGAAAACATTGATGCACTGCGTGATAATTGATGCACTGCGCATCTAACTCATCAGACAACAATGATGCATGTGTCTGAGCACTCTGGCGACACACATGATTTGCTAGGGAAACATAATACTAGAACTGTATTTCTGGCTCCCAAGTATCGTGATCTACACTGAAATAATTGACGCCTAATTTATTCAACGATTAAAATGAAATTGTTGAATGTGCATGTTTTTCGTACGTGAACTTTAAAAAAATTTCTTTATACATTAACACACTTCGATGAATTCTTTGGTATTATGCATACCCAGTCTTTTTTGTTCTGGAAAACGAGGGCGAAATATTGTCTAATTGAGTAAGCAATTTGCAGTTGCACTGACGACGCAGCTTCTGCAGCGCCTGAAGCTTTGTGCCCGACGTAATGTGACGTAACTCTTTATGTTCCGGTTAATGTGGCACTTTCTGCGGAGTAGTTTTGCCCTAGGAGTTACTGAGTGCGTGTATAAAATTTATTCATGCAAACAGATAATTATTGACACCATATATTAAGATTTTTTGTATCTATCATTCATGAATGTTACTTCTAAATGTAATTTGGTTTTAAAGTTCGGGCAGTAATAGTTTGTCCATTTTTTCCCCCACATTTTATTCTTTGCTTTTAAGTAGCGAGATTTTGATAATAAATGAGCAGTTACTCCTCTGCCCTCCTTCTTTGTGATGGTGTAGTACCGCAATCCCTCTTCCCTGCAGTGTTGCTTGGCTCTCCAGCGTATGCGACACTAATGCAGACCCGAGAACTTAGACTCGTGATAATACAAAGCATGCTAGGTGTTGTTTGTGAGTTTGCTTCTACGTTTCGACCTGGACTTTACATGAAGTTATTGTCGACTTCCTAGAGTCGCAACGAGTAGATTTGAGGCAACTAGCCAAGGGAGGTGCTGTCGGTGCTGTGGGTGCTGCAGCGCGTGAATAACCCACTCGGACAGAGGCATTGCGGGACCTTTGTGCTCGTAAGTAGGTTTGTTTTAAGAAAGCAGGGCCTCTCGCCTATGAATGCAGGCGAATGTTCAGTTTGGAGGGGAGTGGAACCTTGCAAGAACGAGCAATGTTGCACGTATTGCAATGCTTCATGCGGCGCAATGTTGCATGTGTTACAATGTTGCATGTGTTACAATGTTGCACGTGTTGCAATGTTGCACGTGCCACATTGAATTTTGACAACCAGCGACACGTGTTACATATGATAAATTCGACGGCTGAAGAATAGTTAATCAAACTGCCCTAAAATAAATACCCTGAAATGTACAAATGTGAAATGTTCAAAAGAACTATCAAAAATAATTGTTATAAGAAAATAATTTACGAGTTTAAATAACTGTTTTTACCCCAGTAATTATTTTCCTAGAAAAATATAATGGGATTCCATTCCATGTTGGCTTCATAAGACACGAGTATGAAGGTGATACATGCACCTAGTCTCAATTTGCAAAACTAGATTTTTAACACAACTTTTTCACTACGCCGCTTTATTTCTTCATCCATCGTAATGTTTCCTTTTTACTGCATGCAGTGTATCTGCGTGAAGTTCTGAAGCCACTTCGAAGAAACGAATTGCTGCTGTGCACTTTTAGCTTCTTGAAGCAGAGTTTCACGTACACAGTAACTCGCATGCAAAAAGTTAAGAGAAATTGGATGATATAAATCCTTGCTGTATTTCTTGCTGCAGTGGTCTTGTGATGACCACCGCACGAGCTGTGACGAGGGGCTTGAGGGCCCCAAGACAAAGCAGGCCACACGTTGCCTTCATTTCTGTTTCAAAGTGACAAGTTGAATGCCACGCACAATATTCTGCTTTCAAATTTATGAACGATGAATCCAAAGTAAATTCAATTGAACCACGAGGATTTTCATGAGGTACGAGAAATAGTTGGCGATATAAGTTGGTACTTAACCATACACCAAGTCATGAATTAATCTTAAAATCTGACAACTGCATCGAACTCTCGCCGAAATGCGTCGATATCACTAGCAGTCTCGGCTACTGAACGAGTTCACAGTTGTTTACGAGAGAAGTGGCATAGGCACAGACAGTTGACGGTCGACTTGGTGCTGTCTCAACAGTTAACAGCGCAGGACTAACCGTGACAACCGTACCTTGGGTGGGACCCGACGCACCAGTGATCCCAGTAAACAAACTTGTTTGCTCTCACCTCTCCCAGATAAACTTCTCGTCAAGTCGTCCTGCGTCTTTGCTCGAGAATTTATTCTTTATTCCTTTTCTCAAGGTCTCAAGTCATTTCGTTGTTGAACTCCTTGAGTGGAGGGGAGTGAATAAGTGAGGTCTTTATGCAAGACATTAAAATAAAATATGAAATTAGTTCGTATTTTAATTATTCATATACGTATTTTATTAGTTCATATTATGTTTCAGACAGTCACACTTATTTGTTTTCATTTGCTCTGAGGTCGATGTGATGCGCTTCAGTAAGACCTGCAGAAGAAGAGCTGAAGGATTTTTTCTATATATTCCTTACGTTCTTTAATAACAAAAGTAATTTTTATCAGCAGTTACCAATTATTGCTGAGCTGACATGAACATTTATCGAGGACCATCGTTCCAGACTCGGATTACTTTCAGTTTGATGAGAGGCGTGCTGGAATTCTACGTCCACCGCCAGAATATTCAAGGCCTTCATTCATTGAAAGCTATGCTATGCCTTCATTGCAGATCTGTGCATTGCAGAGGTGCGTTTCAGCATCAAACAATTTATGCATGACATCAAGATTTCTGTTGCAAAGCCGTACCTCAACCACGCGACAGTCGCTAGCCTCACCTCGTACTCGAGACAACGAGCAGAGTACCGAGGGACTGGATCAAAGGCAAAGCTTGTTCTATCAAAGGCTCTGGACATCATAAAAAACAGAAAATACTTGGGCCTACCGTTGATTCATGCAACGCGCCTGTGTTCTCACGAGCATAAAATAACTTGAAATAAAACTTCTCATTTTCATTTTTACGCATGTGGGATGGAAAATTTTGACCTGGCGTTTCAAGCTGCCAATGGCTTTGATTAATTATTTTTACTTATAAAATCGGTTCAGCTGCAAAGTGTCAACCAACATACACAGGAACATACGTTGTAGGTGGCAACTCTTTGAGCACTTACGTTCGGTGGCAGATTACATGTAAAGCGTTCCAGTTCATCGCTTTAAAATTATTCAATTGTTTTTTATCTGTGGTATTGCAGACCATGAGTGAATTTTTACTAAATGATCGGTTATAGTACGAGGCTAGTCTTCACCCAGCCAACATTCATACGGTCAGCATTCACGCGACTGACAGCATTCATACGACTGACAGTATTCATACGGTTGACAGCATTCATACGGTTGACAGCATTCATACAGCTGACAGTATTCATACAGCTGACAGTATTCATATGTACAGCTGACAGCATTCATACAATTGACAGTATTCATACGGCTGACGGCATTCATACAGCACAACACGGATGAAGTTTCGTATTCGTGAGTTTCCAGCTACGTGTGTTGTGCCCTCCGTTTTTCGAGTACTTTCAACTGAATTTCTGTCTCCTAACATTTTACATATGCTATTAAAAATACTCGAAAAATTTCTCTAGATTCATTAATTAACGTTCCTTCATAGACTACGTAATACTTCATCACTCACATTGAGTACATTCATGAGGCAACAGTTTCAAATGGATGTTGGAAATCATTCAATTCAAACTCTTCGATGATCATCCGTCATTTACATACCTTCATTCAAACGTTCATCAATTGTTGACCAAATCTTGGAAATCCACCAACAGAGTCCGAAAATGCAACCCTGAGAATATTCAAGGATATTTTCATTAATATCCATATATGCAAATGCGGTCTCGGGAACATTTCATTGAGAATCCGGGAATCCCTTTTCTGGACTCCATAGCACGGTCTCCCCTCGTGCTGGCAGATATCGAGACTCTCCCTTAGGAGCGCACAAATGAGCTCAATTTTGTTCTCTCATAAGCCTGAGGTTTGCCTTGGCGCCGCACACACGCGTCGCAGTTGCGTAGGAGTTTGATGAAACTCGCATGCTGGTGTTACTTGCAAACCCTCACGCAGACGACAGCATCTAGGCCTCTCTGTATGTAGGCCTCTGAAAGGGGAGTGATTAGGCAAAATAGAATTTGTACGATTTTTTATCAAGTAAAGTTTTCGCCTAGTATTTTAATGCAATTTGGAAGTATTTCCCTCATTTCTTTGTACTGTTTGACAGTAGTACTAGAATACATGAAAAATTGCATACGTTGAAATTCAATTACGTGGTGCTATCCGTCCGATGCCTTCTCATAAAAATCATTGTTTTACCCTTAAAATAATTAGATAAAGGAAAATTAGAGCTTGGGTGCATGTACTAACAAGACCTTTATTGAATAAAATAAAGAATATTAATTATAAGACAGTTTAACTAATTTTATAATCTCAAGCTCTGTAAATATCATGCCAATATTCTCATTAAAATACAATCATTAAATCCATGTATCATGTGTTATGTGTATCATGTGCGTGTTACATGTATCACGTGTTACTTGTATCATGTGTTACGTGTATCACGTGTTACGTGTATCACGTGTTACTTGTATCATGTGTTACTTGTATCACGTGTTACTTGTATCATGTGTTACGTGTATCACGTGTTACTTGTATCATGTGTTCCAGCACAAAGAGATGAAGAAGTGAAGGGACTGGTTTCCCAGGCTCTGAAAGTCGAGTTGTAACAAAAGAATTCATCAGATCAGGGATAAGAAAACGTAAATATGAAGAATTAAGAAATGCGTTAGATGTCTACATGCAAATAGTCAACTTTTGATATGCTAATTATTTAAAATGTACCAATTTGCTTAATATTCCCTTTATTTTTTATTTTTGAACTTGTCGAGCATGAACATAGCTGCGAATATGAAAGTATTCAATCAAATTATAGATTTTCTTTGTTTATCAAATATTTCATTTCAATATATATGTTATTCTAAACATAGCATTGACTTTTAATTACTTAAGTCATGTACATGTCCTAACTTGTGATGAAAATTAAACAGAAAATTAGTACATGAGAAAACTGCAGAGGTCTTCATGCATTGCTCCGTGAAAAGAAATTATTGCATTTTTCATTCTCTTATGTTGCTTCAGAGTCCTGAATAGAATTAGGAATAACTTCCGAGCAGTCAAACCCTAGTTTTAATATCACACGTGACAGTAGCTGTTCCTGTGACCATCGTCAGCACTACAGAGATGCAACTATAACCAGCTCTCCACACGACTCAATGGCAGCATAAACTCAGCACAGAAGCGAGGCTTCGCCACAACCACTGTCCTCTCCAAGGCTCCAATCGAGGCCGTGTGCTGGAAAGGCATAAGCGATGTGGTTGCATCTTTAGTGTTTAGAAATGGGCAGAAATCAAGAAACTTAATTTTGTTAGCGTATCGGATGTGATAATACTATAGCCCAGAAGTTTCGTGAGCTAAGGTAGTGTTCTGTTCTTCTGCTGCTGTCTAAAGAGGCCCAACAAGCCTGGACTGCAGTGTGTGTCGTGGCGCTGATTGATGAAGCAGCGCGAGTTCATGCAGCTTTTAGTGCGCGGCTGAGAAGCGCTGGTCTACAGCCTGAGACTGGGGTGACCTCGGTCTCGAGGGTGACCTCGGTCTCGAGGGTGACCTCAGTCTCGAGGGTGACCTCAGTCTCGAGGGTGACCTCAGTCTCGAGGGTGACCTCAGTCTTGAGGGTGACCTCAGTCTTGAGGGTGACCTCAGTCTTGAGGGTGACCTCAGTCTTGAGGGTGACCTCAGTTTCGAGGGTGACCTCAGTTTCGAGGGTGACCTTAAGTTCAAGAGTGACCTCGAGCTGTGAATATTTTTTAATTAGTGTCCTTCAGACTAAATAACACAAAATTTTAATGATTTTTCATTTAAATTAAAGTTGAGAAGTTATCGTGAAGACGATCCTTATCTCTACCGACCGAAAAGTCTAATATTCTGAAAAGTATTTGATAGAATTAAGCAACATCAGTATTGGAATGAATATTGAAACAACACTCAGTTGCACAGATCATCACGTGGAGTGGCCGCCAGTCGAAGCCGCGTGTTAAATTTTCATCCATGTTACAAACTCATTTTTTTTTTGTTAGTTCATCGCCTGTGTGAAAAAACTGTTTAATCTACTGATGATTGTTTCTCAATCATTTCGAATAAAATTCAAGCGTTTAGTAACATACTCGTATTAATATTCCGTGTTTCCAAATACTCGTTAGACTGAGTCACTTGTGTTCGAATATGAGAACTGGTCGAGCTTCCGAGACTTGTTTCAGAAGAGGTTGATGTGTATGACACTCTGGCCTGTATGACGCCCGTGTAAATTGTGGGAGCTGGCATCACGTCGTCCCGTTGCCTACACTCACTTTTGGCACTTTTGGCACACGCTGCAGTATTGAGGCACTCTGCGCTAGGCTGCATCGCTAGCAAAAGGTCGTTGTTTTTCAACAGACGGTTTTTGGTATTTATTTCTAGAAAATGTGTCGGGAGTACTGGTATTGCAAAATAAGTGCAAGAAATTAACATAGAATAGGATGTCAGATAATACCTATTTTCATCTGAAAAGATTAGTATGAATGCCTAGTGCGTATTTCCATTACTACTAAACTGCTCCTTTGTTTGTAATTGTTTTACTATTCGCTAATTAATTCACTCAAATTGACTATGTTTTTTATTTCACCTTTTCACCTTGCTATGGTATTGTGGACAGCAACCGCGAACCGCCGCCATGTTGTCAATAAATTGGCATTAAGTCTACGGACTCGAGTGCAGCGTTTTCACATAGATATTGTAACCAAAAATACCACGATCACTTCACACCGCTTTTGCGTAGTGTTGTCGTGTTCGAAAAGTGCAAATTATGCATCCTATTTTATTCATATTTTTATGATTGATGAAAAATCTTAATTAAATTTGTTGATTGCTTATACAATGTCGTTCTATGAGGGATTGACTGCACGCACCTATATTTCTACGGGCACGAAGAATATTTTTCATTTAGGAAGGCAGTGATACAGGAGATAATTCACCTAACATTTATGTAGATTCCAGCGGCGGCTGCTTGAGAGATGGTAGAGGAGGGGGGAAAATCTGCTCACGCTAAACTTGAGCGATGAAAATCAGGGCCTTGTGGAAAATTCTCTCTGGAAACCCGTCAGATGTTTGCGTTTCAAGTAACGTTGACACAAAAACTGTACTTGTACAGTGAGCTCTGTCGTGTGTGTGGTAAACATCCTAGATGCTTCGCATTAGTACGAGTTTCTGTACTTTTATAGTAGTGCTAATAATCGAAGTACTATTGTGCTTCAGTTCGCACGTGTTGCAGCTGTACACTTGGCAGGTGTATCAGTGGTCCAGTTAGCACATGCTGCAGCTGTACACTTGGCAGGTGTATCAGTGCTCCAGTTAGCACGTGTTGCAGCTGTACACTTGGCAGGTGTATCAGTGCTCCAGTTAGCACGTGCTGCAGCTGTCAGCACGTGGGCGTGACTCTGTCACTAATGCAGAGCGTGACGAAAGCCGTCTTGGTGCAGACTGACCGTCACAAAACTCTACACACAAAACTGTACACGCTTCATTTGGTGTGGGAGGAGATGAGCGGTAGCACGGCCAGCTGCTCTCAATAAGTGATTGATGGGCTATGCTGACCTTCAGTTTCTGAAGTGACTTCTTCAGTGTTCAGTGTCCAACATTCAGTTCTCAGTGCTATTCCTGACACCAACACTCACTTCCTTATTGCAAGTTAAAAATGAACGACTCACAAAAGTATTTTCGGTGAGTATTCTTGTTTTCATAACTATTGAAACAAATTGACTTTCGTTTGAGATAAGCTTTAGTTTATTAAAAGTTGTAACTTTTTTCTTATTAAATAGTAAGGTGTCTATGAATTAGGTATGTGTCATCTTTACAATTATATCCTCTGATCTCAAATAACATCTGAAGTATAATAAACCGTTGAATTAACATATATATGTTTATCAGCTAAACTATCTACATTGATCATAAAATTTAGAATGGTCTTTTTATTTAATGAAACATTTCAGTGCTCTCAATAAAATTTTCTTATCTCAATTTCAGATTAAACCTTGAAGGTTTAGTACTTGCAATCCCCTTCTTGATATTTTCTAGACTTTCATGTGAGTTCAGATGAGCATTTCTGAATAAGTCTGGTAAACTTGCGACAGTTTGACTAAAGTCATGAGTGGGAAGAAACAAAACAAATGACGTCCCTGCCGTGCTTGTTAGCTCCAGCTCAAGTGTACCGTGGACGCTTCTCTGTTTCTTTGTTCTCTTGTAAGACAACCAATGCTTCCATCATACCAAAAACAGCTCAGTTGAAGTCCAACAAAGAGAACAAACTTATTTCAACTGCCCGAAACAGTTTAGCTCATTTCCTTCCAGTCGTTAGAAATTTGTGATAGGGAGATTTCAAAACTACTTTGTTATTTCATATCACTACTGAGATCGCTTTTATCGTGGCTGCGGTGGTTAAACCAGGAATATAATACTAATTATTATTTCATATAAACAGTCATTTTGGCTGGCCTTCTAAATATCATTTAATCATAATGATTTGTTCAATTAATACTCAAGTAAATCACTCACGGATTCTTTCCTTTTGAAAATAAAGTGCCTTTCACTCTTCCATAGTTAAGAATTGTGACATGTTAGATGTTGGCATTCTTGTAAAAGTATGTTAACATACAAGGCACTACACCCACTATCACGCTCATCAAGTATGATGCTGTGGGACTTCAGGAACAACAGCTAGTGAGCTTCCGTGCCAGAACCATATCGCTTCGTACGTCACATGAAAATTTGTGCCAAGTTACTGGAGTTCAGGACTACACGCTTATAATGTCCGATTTCCAAAAAAAAATTGAATACTAGGTTAGGAGAAGAATTATATTTTGTATTTTTTATTAAGAGACGTTACTGAAAGCTACGTCGCCAACTGCTGCTGCCCTTGATGATAAAGACAGTGTTGCTGTAATAGTCTATGCAGATATTTTGCATCCAATTCCAAACTTCTATAAACTCCTTGAAATATCGAGTGAGTCAGCCCGATTTTTTTTCTCCTAGTCAGGTACCTCATTAAATGATGTATACTGGTCAGATAGCTCATTAAGTCATATATACTAGTCAGGTACCTCATTAAATGATGTATACTGGTCAGATAGCTCATTAAGTCATATATACTAGTCAGGTACCTCATTAAATGATGTATACTGGTCAAATAGCTCATTAAGTCATATATACTAGTCAGGTACCTCATTAAATGATGTATACTGGTCAAATAGCTCATTAAGTCATATATACTAGTCAGGTACCTCATTAGGTTATACAGGGTGTCCCGCAAAAATGTACCCGAGTTTTGTATTTATCATATTTCTAGTTGGAATTAAGATACTTTGAGACTTTTTATTTCATATTATAGAAAATTTTGCTTCTCATTCAAATAATTTTTTTGTGAATATCTACTGAATTACGTGTGCACAATAAGAAGTTGAATGAACAGGGGTAGATTATGACTTGTGCCAAGGAATTATTGTAGTAACATTATTGATATTTTTTCTTTATTTCCAGTTTCCCGAACAACTTTAATAAATAATAGTAATAATATGTATTCAAAATAAACTTTAATAAATAAAGTACAAATTAACCTTCAGTATCCTTCAACATGACCACCGTTCCTCTCAAGACGAGTATTACCTCGATCCTGATCATTGCTCGATCGTTCTTCAATCTCTGAAATGCATCCTCTACCCGTTATCGTAGAATTTCCAATGTACGAGGTGGCGTTTCAAGTACGAGATTCTTAACACATTCATTGCGGTATGACCCACCGGTGGGTCACTCAAGTTAGGTTCTGTACTTTTTTCAAAGCTTTATAGTGACTGTATGTACAAAGTAAAGATTTGTACCGGCTAGGCAACCGCACTTGACATGTTAACATATCCGTAGAGGAAAAAATCGCATGGGGTTAGGTCTGGACTTCTCGGTGGCCACTCAACATCGAATCCTAGTGCTAAAACCCGCAGTCCGAATTCTTCTTGCAACTTGTCTTTGACTATGTTGTGTCGATGAGCTGGTGCTCCGTCTTGCTGAAACCTAATTTGTCTGAATTGATTGCCGTTATAAGCCAGTTACAATAATGGAAGTATTGATTCATTTAACATTTCTAAATTACGTTCTCCTATCAAAGTTTCATCATAAAAGAAGGGGCTAATACTTGTCTTGAGAGGAACGGTGGTCATATTGAAGGATACTAAAGGGTGATTTGTACTTTATTTATTAAAGTTTATTCTCAATATTTTTATTTATTATTATTATTATTTATTATTTATTATTGTTGCTTGGAAAACTGGGAATAGAGAAAAAATATCAATAATGTTATTGCAATAATTCCTTGACACAAGTCATAATCTACCCCTGTTCATTCAACTTCTTACTGTACACATATAATTCGGTAGATATTCACAAAAAATTTATTCGAATGAAAAAGAAAGTTTGCTATAATATGAAATAAAAAGTCTCAAAATATCTTAATTTCAACTGGAAATATGATGAATACAAAAATCGAGTGCATTTTTCCCGAACACTCTGTATATACTAGTCTGGTACCTCATTAAGTCATTTATACTAGTCAAGTACCTCATTAAGTCATATGTATCGGAAAATTATGACAATTGTTCACAGTGATTGCTGTTGTCAAGTAGGTTTTAATTATCCCTTTCTTCCTTCAAGGAAAGAACTAATTATTCCCCTTTTTTCAGGAATCTAAGTTAAAACTTTATTTTTTGTCCTGTCACCATCTGCTTCCTGGAGGTTATTTTTAAGAGTAACTCGTCTGCTGCGTCAACCGAAACACATAAAAACTTTGCCTGTCTGCCATGTCTCTCGGGTTAATAAGTTTTTCTCAAGGTTCACTGCCAGAATAATCTTCATTGATAATCGAACAAATGCGGTGCTTAAACTAAGAACAAAATTTTAATGTCGACATATCACGTCTTGAAAATATTCAAATTAATTTGATCATGCTTGAAGATTGTATGATATACAATACTGCAGTCGATTTGTATATTGTGTGGAATATTGTGTGTATTGTGTGGAATTTGCAATACAGAAGCATACGAACTGAACTAATAGTTGTTACAACTAATATTAATTCGGATGTTACAGGTTACAATAAAAATACAGAAGCATTGCGGGCCGAGACCTCTTATCAATGTATCTATTGAGGAATGAAATACTACCCTGGAATGCGTTATATTCCGAATAATTTTTGTTAATTTTTTCCATATGCAGACACCACCGCGACACCTGTGTGTCAGAGACAACCAGCAGTCCTTCCCTTGCTTCCCCCAGCAACAACTGCAGCAACAAGAAGCAATACTGCAACAAGTACCTCAGCCACAGCAACCAATGCTGCAATTACACCAACAACAGCAACTGCAACAACAACAACAACAACCACTACCACAACAACTGCAACAACCACACAAACGGCGACAGCCACAACAACGGCGACTACCTCAGCAACAACCGCTGCAACAACCGTTGCAACAACCACTGCAGCAACCACTGCAGCAACCACTACAGCAACCACTACAGCAACCACTACAGCAACCACTACAGCAACCACTACAGCAACCACTACAGCAACCACTACAGCAACCACTACAGCAACCACTACAGCAACCACTGCAACAACCACTGCAACGGCAGCAAGAACTACAGCAACCGCAACAATTACAACAGTTACAGCAACAATTACAACAATTACAACAACATGAACTAAACCAACGAATTATTTCTCAATCAGGTGATATTTTACCCCTGACATCCTCCTGTTCATCTGGTTTACCTTTGGATTCTTCTTCCCCTCTGAACTATTGCTCCACCAGCACGTCCCCAAGTATTGCAGCCCATGACACTAAATCCCCCTTCAACCAAGAAAGCTGCCTTCCATCATCTTTGCAGCTTCAGCCTCCAATACACGACAAGTTGTTTTCCCCGCACTCAAGTGAATTTGAGTTCAGCACCCAAGTCCCTGTGCTTCAATTACCGGATTCTGATCTCGGCCTGTTCAACGAGGACTTGTCAGGGCACGAGACTCTACTTGGGAACGTGGGAAGTTCAGACACGGACGACTACCATCGCGACATCTACTCTCCTATGATGCTGGACTGCAGCAACAGTCCAGGAATGTCTTCCAGCGCATCGGACTCGCAGCAAGAGTTCTATCGTTGGCCAAGATGTACAGTCACTAAATAGTCTTGCTTTTGTTGTGCCTTGAACAAAACTTTGAATCTGTGCCAATCAAATGTATGGTAATAATTGACGTATATTTGAACCATGTGTACTGGTATGCGTATGGTTAAAAGGTAGTTTCAAAGGTTAAATTTTGACACAAATGGCATTCCGACTTTCAAATTCAGCGATTAACGTTTGTTCAGATAGTTATATCCCTGAGCTAAATTTTCAGATGCTGCCAGACCAAAGTCATTATGCAATTAAATTTAAATGTGGAGCTAGGGGGAAAATCTGGGTAGTGTGGGTGACAGAGGCTGATTCCTGATCATGCTGGGGTTGTCAGTGTTGGTATATCTAACATTAGAAAAATGTGTTTTTCGGTGCTAGTGGAAACCTAACAGTGATCGGTGTTCTGGTGATGCAAACGATGACGCTGTTTGTAGCTTCAAGTCTTTGAATTGTAACTTTTCTTATGCTGATGATATTTTCAGAGGTGTATTTCTTCAGATTTCCTTAAGTGAACCTCCCTGGAATTCAAGGTACATGAGTAGCTTGAGATGATTCTTTGGTGCGTCTTATGTCTCTCCTGGGAAGGGTGCTGGAGAGGATTCTCCTCCAACGCATCTTGGGGACTTAGTGCTCTCATGAGGCAAAGTAGGATTCCTAAGCTTTACTCTGGGGATGGATGCCGATAGTGCCTCTAACCGTCACTCTACGTCGGAAAAAACACATCTCAATATCAGTCCAAGCTATCCACCGTCTGCTCAGCACCGCTTGCTGTAGGAGCCTTACGCAAGGTCACAGGAGTAGTTTGTTCAGCTATCTTTACTTCTCAGCTCTTCTTTCTCATCTGATCCTCTTTATTTTCTACTCCTCTTTCTTTTCTGATTCCCTTTTTCTTCTTCTCCTCTTACTCCTCTGTTCCTCATTCTCTTCTGCTTCTTTTTCTGTAGTACTCGATCTGCTTTATTGTCCTCAGTCGACGAAGACGGCTCTTCATGCAACGGCCCTCCGCACGTGTATTTGGTACTCGAGCGTGTGCGTCCTTCTTAAATTGTTAAAGCTTTTCATGATGCCTTTGTTCCTCCTCGTTGCGTCTGTGATATTTTTTCATGGTCTATGCCTCACCACGCAAAACTGGAATGTTCTTCAATTTAGATTATGAATGCATTGCCTCTGAAACTGATTTTCAAGTTTTAGACGAGTGCTCAAAAATTAGTAGATAAATAGATCACAAGATCTGAGGTATTGTGGTCTAACGGAAAGCGTGCATAATCTTACGCTTACACTCTACACAGTGTAAGTTTTCGTTTCATAAGATTTGTTAGCGAACTTTCGGAGTTATTTACAATTTTGTCACACATGAACTCACGATCAAGTGCCAAGTTGATTACCCTCATTCGGCAAACGTCTGATGGATTTTTGCCCCAAGCTTGAGAAGGATGCTATTAATAAGTGCCAGGTCTCAGAGGCAAAAAAAAGTTCAAGGAAGAAAAATAACTCAAATACATACAGCTGTAGCATGGCAATGAGAACGACATCTTGTGATCCAGCACTGCTCCGATGTATAGGTCAGGTGAAGAATGAAGAGGTCAGGTCAGTCACTGCGTGGATAAAATTATATTTTTATAGTTTCATTCACGAAAAAAGCTGAAGTGCGATGTCATAATGTCCATTAGTCTGTAAGATGCACAACACAGCGCAGTCCAGCAAAGTGCAGCAAAATAGAGTTCCAGGTATTTCTTTAAAACTCCATTTATGTGTCACAAGTTATGTTCTTAAATAATTTCATTTGAGAAATTATAATTAAAATCAGGAAGAGCTGTTAGCTCTGCTAGGAAATGTGAAACTGTAACAAGTGCTACAATTTCTGACGTGTTTGTATTCACGTGCTGTTCGTCTTATAAAATTTCTACAAACTTTTAAATCAACTCCTATTTCCATGACTCCATATACTTCTTTTGATACCAACTTTTGCGCTCAAATTACTGTGCTGGTTAAGTAAAAGCTGTCCCTTTTAAACTGTATGATGAGTAGGGTAATATTTCACTTTAACACTTTCTATGTTAGAATACTCTTTTGGAAAATTTGTTTTTGTATTTGAAAGAGTCTGATTTCTTAATAAGGGCTGTTCGTTTTAGAGAATAAGTTTATTTTAAGTTGGTGTTAAAAATGCTAAATTGTGATATATGTACTTGGGTTTCAGAAAAAGTTAATTTAAATTGATAAAAAAATTAATAGGGATATTTGTACGCGGGTTTCATTTAATGTGCTTTTTATTGATAATAAGTACAATTTCTTGTAGCCTCTACTTTTAGAATAATTAATGTTGTTTCTTTTTAATCGTCAGTGTCCATCTGTAGCCAAATGGCTAGAAAAAATTATTAGTTTTCATTAACCGATCTAAGTAACAGTTTCTTCAATTTGTTTTTTTGCGTTCTCCCATGATAAATTGGCCTTATCATTATTGGCTGAGAAGTGAAATTCCTGTTAGACCAAATCACCATTGATGGCAAGCGTATGTTTTTCCTTGATAAAAACATTCATCGACTTGCAAGAGATGCAACAGTAAACACCGGTTAGCTTGCGTAAATACAATCAATTTATCAAGAATATATTAGAATTTTAGCAGCGTCTTTCCAGGCTTCTCGTAGGAAGATAAACCGATGGAATTGTCAACAAGCGTATCTTGGGGACTTATCGCTTCCCCTTGTGGGACACATAAAATCCATGAACCTCATTCGTGAGAGCATGCTGATAGTATCTGTCCTCGTCACTGAGCTATGGGGAATTAGCGGTCCTCAGTTGTACTCCTGGCTACCCAACGCAGAATCATCAACGCTTGTTGCACAAAGTTGTTGAGTTTTCCGTGTGATGATTACGGTGGATTTTCCTTACGAGTTTTTAGTTTTTCTTCCTATTTTATTCTCTGTATGCCGAGGCCACTCTTCCATGCCTCTGACCTCAAGCACAGATGCATTTTGTTCTTTGCCTGTCCACTTTATACTTGTTAGCATGCATTGTGCTATCATCAAAACACTGGCAGCAAACTTTTATACGTCATAGTATTGAGAGTCTTTCTATCTTCTTTGTATTTGACTTTGTCGACCATACTGTGCATTACGCACGTATTTAATATTTATACACTGACACTGTCATCGTTGCTATGATTTATTTAATTACTAACAATAACAATACATAGAATCTAATTGTAATAGCAGAATAACAAAATACATTTTTGGTGCATCCTGCTTGACCTCTCAGTAACATTTTGTTCCACATTCGCTATCTCAGTCCACACGTGCCAGAACACAGGTGCCAGTAAACACGCGATCATTTTATGTGCATGAAGGAAGGAAGCAACGCGTGTGTTAGCACTCCACGTGACAGTCACAGTCACAGCTGTGCGTGACAGTCACGTGTGAGCGCTGCACCTCAACGCGCCTGAAACACATTCGCATGACCTCTCAGTGCATGACTCCCCTCCTAGACATTTAGGTTTGAAGTTAATTTTGATGCTGCATAGACGGATTTAATTAGGTAATAGAGTATTTTGAGCTGCCAAATATCAGGATTGCACTCGAAGCTTCGGTCCTTGGCATCTTAAGAACTACAGGTGTTGTACTGTAACCGCTTCAATAATACAAAGTTGTAAGATAAGATGGTTGTTACTTTTGTATGAAAAACTTTAGTGCTCAAAAAGAAAATAAATACATTAAAATTTAATATTTTTGTTTTGTTTTTGCCTCTCGATTGTAAATAATAATCCTAGTTAGAATACCAAAGCAGCTCTTCAGTTGTTCTGGCATGTACTCGTGTTGAGATGTTGACGTGGGCATCAACTTGTGTTGGTTTTCTCGGCCCTCCTTCCCTTCACAGGTGCACTAAGAAAAATTGCCCTACAAAGCATTCTGGAAGCGTTCTTTCCTCGGGAGAAAGGAAGAATTTTTAGTCTGCTCTCAAGGAAGGTATTCTTATAAGGTCTGTCCTCGTTCCATGGCTTCCCTAAGAGGTGTGGAATACAGGTCTCATAAGCTGTTAACGGTCACCACTCACTCGACAATAATAATACTATTGTCATATTATAATTGTAATATGACAGTAATAACAACGCTAATTGAACTAATAAACACTATAACATCATATGACGTTAACGCCGCTGTGGTACTGTCGCGCAGTTACATCATATGGTGTAAGTTGCCCGTAGAATGCAACTCGTACAAACATATGATGTAAATAACGCTTAACAGGTTAAAGACACTCTGGGCTGCGTGTAGCAGATTCAATAAGACTGGTTGTGACAAGCTACTGTGGGTTTGAATTAAGGAAGCATTCTTCTAATTTTCCTCTTCTGTTGTTCTAGAAAGTGTTTCACTTTGTATTTCAGCGAACTCCTGGCTAGCTCAATTACTTCTATTCCCGTTTTCATTCTTTTTCCATTTTCTCGATATGCGGTGAATTCAATTGGCATACACGCTGCGTCTAAGACGGGTTTGAGTTTCCCTCAGTACTCGACTATCATCGATACTAATGATGGAGGCTTCTTTTTTATTCTATTGATCTATTCGCATATCAAACTCGTTCCGAAATTACTCGCTAAAGTTGCAAACTTTCACATTCAATTTACAGTTTTCTAGTTTATGTCAGTAAAATTTGTGGAGTAAGAATAATTAGGCAACTTCTGCTAAGCCAACATTTGTTTGGCATTCTTTCAACGCAACCTCGTGTGCCACAATCGAACAAAAATTATTCGTTAAATGACCAAAATAAACATAAATGCTTGGTAAAATGTCACAATTGAACCTTGAACGTTTAAAATTTAAAATGAACCTGTGTTCTACCGCAACGTGCGTCACTCGACCAGCATGCCCACAGCGCTTCCCTGGACCTGCAGCAGTGGCGGCCGGCAGCGCAGTCGAGGCCCCGAAACAAAAGCGCCGAGTTGAGTGCAATCATGGCCAGATTGACGCTCAGTCACCCCGAAGCGCCACCAACCTCCCACAAAAGCAGACGCGTTCGGACAAAAGCTAAAAAAGAAATGGTGTGATTGCGCCTTGAGAATTCAATGGTAGCCGCATTATGGAGGGTTCGACTCCACAATGGCATGCCTGACTCCGCGCATTTGAAAGCCTCGCACAGGCGATTGCTATTGATCGATAAAACGACTGTATGATTTGCGGACTTCTTTGCTATTTCAGTGTCTGCAAAGTTGAAGCGCAGCAAAAAGACCGAAGAAAGTTTCCCGGAAGTTATCAACTTTCATTTCGTGTGTGCCGCAGCAAAATTAATTTTTTTTCGACTCCCAACATTATTTCGCCACTTGATTTTCACTCCAACACACAAATTGCGGCAGCGCACAGGCTCGTTCCTTGGTCATTATAATTTCACTGTGCAACAAAAGTGCCTCGAAAGACTAGGATAAATATTTGTTCAGGTTGTAAACAAAATATTTGCTGCAGGCTGAATACACAATGTTTGCTGTTGGATGTTCGTAAAGTATTTGTTACAGGTTGTAAATGAAATACTTACAGCAGGTGTACGCAGAATGATTGCAGAGGGTTGTGTACTGTATGAAAACTTGTCCTTGATGCACCCTAGTGATATATCTTCACGTGCACGCCAGCTGCTCCGTAATGCGTTCTTCAGTTTGTAATTCTCTTCAGTAACCCTCGCGTAGCTTTATTTTATTGCGCCTAATAGTTTCATATTTATTTTGCGCCAGTGCTAGTCTATTGTGTAGATTAAAATAAGCCACGCTGAGCTTGTCAAGGCAGATTATATGGGGTTTGCTAATGTCCTCACATATCTTTTGAAGCAAATCGAAAATTTATGGACAAAAATGAGTCTTGCTACTTCATTCTTTTACATTTAGCCTCTTGAAAGATTAACTAACAGACCTGACTCCGCTGCAACTTTCTTCTCATAAAATTTTGTATGTATTTCCTTCATTTCTTCTGTGCTGTACTTGTTCACCGACTTCTAAATTTACCTTCTATTCACCTGTTTACCCACTGCTGTAGCTACCCTTTGTTCAGGACGATTATCCTTTTTCTTATTCCTCCTTTACTCTAGCTTTTTGGCCTACTTCTGTACTGAAATTATCACCACCTGTTCTCTAGCAGTTCATTTAATTCTGTTCTACGTAATCAAAAATGTTCTACTCGCACTCTTTTTCACACGCGCTGATTATGTGCGTCCTACTTTACCTGTTGTCCAAGTAGAGGCACATCCTGCTCCACCTATTCACCCTCTGCCTGACACACCCTGCTTAACCTGTTTCACCCACAGCACCCACACCTCAAAAGCAGCACACAGTAGATGCCACAGTTTTAGTACTGCGAGAGCTGCGCGTTTTTTCCTAGAATAAAATTGATGTAAACACAAGCCAAAATGACAGCTAAAGAATTGTGTCAGTAATATTGTTTCAGAAGGCAACAATCCGTGTCATGAAGAAAATATTTCCCAGCCCTAATACCCCAAAGCTCTATGCTTTTCTACCTTCGGCACGGAATTTAGAACTAGAAGCAAAATTTTATTGATCGCTTCGAGTAAATCTCAATGTAAGATGAGTTCTTCAGTGATGATGACTTGTAACTTAGTTGGTGGGTGTTCGTTGAGTGAAACCTTGCCGATAATTTAAGTTGCGTTTGACATTCACTCGTAAAACAATAATAGATCAAAAGTTCTAATTTTTTGCCATTTCTCAATGTTGTGCTTGTAAATTTTATGCTCTCGACTTACCAAGAAAAAACTGCCAAAAATTACGAGTAAGATCTCACGCTGAAATAAGTGAAGTTTCGTGAGTATGCACGCCATATTCTATTCCAAATTGATGACAGCACAGGACATCATATTGAAGGTGAATTGATAAACTGATAGTTCATGAACTGATTTTTTGTTGAATTCATAATTGGTGAACTGATAGTTGATAGTTGATGAACTCATGATTGACAATCTAATAATTGATGAACTCATAATTGATAAGAAAAACTGTACACTGCGCTGCTTTCTAGAAGCTTGATGGGAACGTTTTTCCATATTATTCCTTGTAGCAAAATGCACTTCAAAAGTCTGAATGCAAACTTTTTAAATTTTAAACGTCTTTTAAGGAATTCACATTTCTCGAACCAGAAGACCTGGAGTGTGCGAGTGATCTAGAATATGAAAGACATTAAAACTCGCAATGCATATGTTGGCCTGCACAGTGATGGGTAACAAAATTCTACTCACCCTCCATCCCTAACTCACTTCTCCTCACCTTGCTGTTGAGCCTTGACTCATTCAACTCCATTCCTCGTCCTTCCACTCTTCCGCTACCCTTACATCCCCGTTATTTTTGACCCGTCTACCTTCTATTCTTTTCTACGCTACTCTTACGTTTCTTTTCCATCTTAATATCGCTCCATCACTGCCCCACCTCCATCCTTCCTTCTCCCTTCTTCCCTTATTCTTCTTCCACTCCTCCTCTTCCTTTCTCCTCTTTCCATACCCTTATTCCCTCACCCTCACTCCTCATTCCTCAACCCTTACCCTCACCCTCACTCGTCACCCCTCACCCCTCACTCCTTACTCACCCTCGCTACTCACCCTCACTACTCACCCTCACTCCTCAATCCTCACCCTCCCCCTCGCTCCTCACTCCTCACCCCTCACTCCTCACTCCTCACCCCTCACTCTTTCCCCTCACTCTTCCCCTCACTCTTCCCCCTCACTCTTCCCCCTCACTCTTCCCCTCACTCTTCCCCTCACTCTTCCCCCTCACTCCTCACCATTCACTTTCACCCTCACTCTCACCCTTCACTCTCACCCTCACCCCTCATCCTCACCCCTCCTCCTCACCCCTCCTCCTTCTCACCCCTCTTCCTCCTCACCCCTCCTCACTCCTCCTCACCCCTCCTCCTCACTCCACCTCCTCACTCCTCAACCCTCACCATCACCCTCACCCTCACCCTCACCCTCAACCCTCACCCTCAACCCTCACCCTCACCCTCACAAGCCGATTACCGAGGTCCCGTAAAAGGCAAAGCGTGTTGCGCTGCTGGCTGCTATCCTCAACCTCCACCCTCGTCTCGTCCGCAATGACCGTATATTCTGCGATTATTACTTTTGAACACACGATAAGCTACGCAAGGCAACAACGAGCTCATATGACGTCATATTGAATATTCCTAAAGTCATTGCATCACAGCTACATATTGAACATGTTATTAAGGTCTCATAAAATATCTATTTTACGAAACCTGAACTAAATCTCTAGCATGTTTCAGGACACGTTGGCATGAACTTGTGTTCCTTAAATTTATGTACTCGTACACTTACGAAGAGTATTCAAGTTATATCAACTCTGATCTTTTTGGCTAGGACTGAAAACAGATAGAAATGCAGTTTGTTTTAAAATACACGTGAGCTCGTTGTGAATGAGTAGCGGAGGCAGCACTGTACGGCACACAGAGCTTTAGCAGCAGAGACGCGAGTGAAGACTGTTTTTGATACTTGAAATGGTGACATTTTCATCACAATAACGGAGTGTAATCGTTCATTTTCTCTAGTGGAGTGATGTGACACCAATTGTAATTCATCGCCAGTAGAGTGAGACATGTGTTGATGATGTCATGGATGTGTCTAATTGTGTCTGTCGGTGCGACAGTTCAAACAAGGTAGAAAGTTGTTTTGGAGGATTGCTGAATGAGTGTGGAACACATTGCCTCCAAAGTTGGTATTTCAGTATGATCTGTGCTCACAATCCTGCATGGAGACCTGAAAATGCGAAGTGTCCAGGTGGATGTCCCGAATGTTGAGGGACGACCACAAAGCTGCGTGCGTGATTTGTAAGCAGGCAATGTTGACGGGACTTTCTTTCCATCGACTGTAAAAATGGATGAGACATTGATGCCGTTTTTCAATCCTGAAACGTAGCGCCAGTCAGCTAAATGGAAGCACACAGATTCACCGCCAACAAAAAATTACGGTGGCCGTGTTCTGGGACAGCGATGGCGTAATCCTTACTCATTACGTTCCAAAGAGTACTACGTTCACATGTACACCCTACTGATATGTTTTGAAGAACTAGCTCCTTCCAGCATTGTTTGAAAAAAGGGCAGTAAACGCTGCACGTGTGTTCTTTCAACAAGACAACTCACCACCACATCGGTCGAACACGACATTGCAGTTTCTTCGAGACAACAACTTTGAAGTGATTTCTCATGCTCCCTAATTACCTGACCTGGCTCCTAGCGACTTTTGGCGGTTTCCAACGAAAAAAATACACTCTCCATGGTTGCACATTCACTAGCCGTGTCACTACTGCCAGCGATTTTTCAGTACTCAAACCAGACTCCTAAGAAATTGTTCGTAGTCACTATGGAATCACGGCATCGACGTTGTAATAAATGAATGCAGCTGCTGAGAGATTAGAGCGAGAAATGATACAAATTTCGCAGTTTCCGAGTGATTAGATTATAAAAAAATTGGAGGTGTTATAACATTAATGAACTTCGTACTGAATATTTTACACTAATTTGAATATGAAAACACTCTGATTTATTTTCTATTCTACTAAAGAAAAATGTTCAGTGAATTTTACATTGTTTCACTATGTAAACCTCAAGCTTTCGCCTCCGCTTTCTGGGTTTTTTAACGTCAGCTCAATAAAAAAATTTTGAGAGCAGCAATCAATAAACTGCGTTGGTGGCGAGCGTGCTGTTTCAATTGTTTAACACTATGTAGCGAGAAATTTATTACCTGCAGCTTTTCTTCGAAAATAAGTTCATTGTAATGAGAAACAATTTTCCATTGCACTGGAGAAAAAACTCATTAGTTGGGTACCCTGGCGACAATTATATGTGGTCTGAGCCAGACACTGCCATGTTCAATGTTCCCCTGTGCACTTACACGTGCACGCTTGTCACACGCATGCGTGCGCACGTGTGAAGGCAGGGCAGAGGCGAGAAGCACGTGCTCGTGTGCACGTGAAGCCCTCAGCCCTCACACGTGGCTTAGTGCACGGGCTCGTGCACGTGCGCGCAATCGTGTCTGTTCAGAAACGATCAATTTGATGAACTACGGCGGCGAGAGGAACATCGAGCGGCTGAACCTCAATCCAATTCGTGGGAAGAAAAACACGAAGACTTGAACTATGACTTGAACTGTGACTTGACCCGTGACTTGAACTGTGACTTGAACCGTGACTTGAACTGTGACTTGAACTGTGACTTGAACTGTGACTTGAACTGTGACTTGAACTGTGACTTGAACCGTGACTTGAACCGTGACTTGAACTGTGACTTGAACTATGATGCTCATTTACAGGGTGACGACTGTGACATTGTGCCAGGAGTTCAGTGCAAGGCAAGTGTTGTGTTTGTGTGAAGTGGACAGCAAGTTGTCGTATTGCGAGGTCTGCAGGACGGAGCCGCGCATCTCCACGATGTTGTCATAAAACACAACACGGATGCTCGTTGTTGAAAATTTTTCCCTTGTCGAGGCTACAATTCATTTTCAACAGTTAAATTTTCTGAACACATGGAAAAAAAGATCATCACAAGTAAACTATTTTTCAAATTAAAAATTCTGCATAAACAATTTATTTTATTTGAGAAGTTGTGAAACTAACGTCACAAGCGTTTTTTTTGGGCGCTTTTTGAAGTGTTGTCGACTTAATTTTATTTTTAGTTCATTTTTTAACAAATGCTAACAAGTATTTTTTTCTGAGTTCATATTAAAATATTATGTATTGATTTACACTATAATTGTCTAGTACATCGGCACAGCACGCCCTAGCGTAGTGGTGATGTGTGGTGGGGGTGATAGAGTTGGTATTGGTTCAGATGTTCTCAAGTGTTGTTTTTAGCGGCCTCTGCTGCTCGGGTTCACACGATGCTTTCTCTATTTAAGGGTCACAAAAAACTGCCCGTGCATTTTTGTGATAAAAAAGAATGCTTTCATTGAAATTAAGGACTAGGAAGTGTACATGCAGTCCCATGAGATGAGAGTGAGGGTGACAACTCCAGCGGTGCACAGGTGTACCATCACTCATGTCTTTTGAGTCGTGAGCTGTTAAATGCTCCAATATTAGTATTTAATTTTATTACCTAACATATTACACACATGCTTGCTATATTACCTAACATATCTAGGACATGCTTGCTATATTACCTAACATATTCCACACATGTTTGCTATGTTACCTAACATATCTAGCACATGCTTGCTATATTACCCTAACATATCCAGCACATGCTTGCTATATTACCTAACATATTACACACATGTTTGCTATGTTACCTAACATATCCAGCACATGCTTGCTATATTACCTAACATATCCAGCACATGCTTGCTATATTACCTAGGTATTACACACATGCTTGCTTACTCGAACACAACGTGTTATGCATGCATCATGATGCTCCATGGTGATGGTTGTACTTGATGAGGTACTTGATGAAGTATTTGATGAGGTACTTGATGAAATGTTCGATAAAGTTTCATATTAATGGTAGTACTTTGTGAAGTATTGCCGACTGCCTTTTTTATCATTTCGTAGATTAAATGAGTTACTCTAACTTTTCACCGAGTTTCATTCATATTAAATTTACAGGGTTAATTCAAATGATTACTAGTTTCATTTACTGTATTTCCTAATAGACACCGTACGACCATTAATAAAAAATTTCAGAAATTTGAAAAACGTAAACCAATTCTGTTTTTTTTAATGGAGCAACGAGAAGACATACGAGCTTTGCTACCAAACACATGCGACTATTAGACAATCTTTATTATTTAATTCAACGTATCTGTAGTGAGAACTTACTAATACGATTTAGGTAAATGATTTTATGGGTGAAATACAAGCTATCTCTTGGGTACAAATCGAATATTTTTGAAACTCAAAATCCGACATGACAAAAATGAATGCAAGGAAATAAACGATTTAACAAAATCTAACGTTTATTCGAGAGGAAAAAGTCTGATTCTCACCATCGACGCGTGGAAAGGAAAAAGAGTAAGCAATGAACGTTAATCAGGAGAGCAAACACAAGCCATGTTACGCTCATGAGCAAATGCTGCAGCATCATCATCGTCTTCTGACGAATATTGATCAACGGAGTAAACGTGGGAGCGGCGGCAGTGCTACCTGACAGTGCTACCTGATAGTGCTACCTGACAGTGTTACCTGACAGTGCTACCTGACAGTGCTACCTGACAGTACTACCTGACAGTACTACCTGACAGTACTACCTGCGCAGGCCCCGATTATGGGTCCGACTTGCAGAAACTTTTACAGCGCTCTGTCTCTGATCCTCACACCTATTTTGGACTTTGTGCAGTTGCTAATTAATGCACCGTCATTTACTGTGGTATATACTATTAATATTGCAAATTGATTTTTTTAATCCTGCGTAACAAACAATGTTAATCATGTGAGCAATGGTCACGCTGGATGCTGGGCAGGAATCACAATTCTGGTTCGACTTGAATTTTCAAATGGCCACCGCTTAATTCTAAAAGTTAAATTCACGATTAGCAAGCGCTCAATCTATTTATTTAAAAACTTATCGAGAAAATATTGATTGAACTACGCTTATATAAGAGGCTTCATCACCATTTACTGGTGCTCAGATGCCTCTGTTGTTACGACAGCCCTCTGTCAACACCACTAGGAACAGTCACTTCCAATAGGAACACTATCAGTACCACTAGGAACACTGTCATCACCACTAGGAACACTATCACCACCACTAGGAACAGTCACTACCACTAGGAACACTCACCACCACTAGGAACAGTCACTACCACTAGAAACACTGTCACCACCTCTAGGAACAGTCACTACCACTAGGAACACTGTCACCCCCACTAGGAACACTGTCACCACCACTAGGAACAGTCACTACCACTAGAAACACTGTCACCACCGCTAGGAACAGTCACTACCACTAGAAACACTGTCACTACCACTATGAACAGTCACCACCACTAGGAACAGTCACTTCCACTAGGAACACTGTCACCACCACTAGGAACACTGTCACCACCACTAGGAACACTGTCACCACGA
>VCRD01001609.1:26687-40781 GCA_006783055.1 Trinorchestia longiramus | reverse complement strand
CCTGCATTCATGTCTACCTCTACCCTGCACTCATGTCTACCTGTGCCCTGCACTCATATCTACCTGTACCCTGCACTCATGTCTACACACGCACTCCGGTGTCTAGCATGCACATCAATATTTACATTTCTCTCTTAGAATAAGTATAGTCTATCTTAGAAGCCATTGTTACATTTATTCTTCAAGTTTTTTTTACTTTTGCTTTTGAACTTTTTTTCGTTCTGAAGCCAATTTTCCCATCTCGATTTCGCCTCAGAAATTTCAGACACTTTTCCTACCTCCTGCACTAGTCACTCTCTCAGATGGTCATGGTTTATTTTTATCAGTACAGCTTTTCCTTCACCTAACTGCTCTACTCTCTCTAAAGAGTTTTAAACTTTTCTCTCTAGGAAATCTCTTCCTCGTCCTCTTCAAAATCTCTCTTTATAAAATATTCCCCGCCCTTCTTGCTCCATCCTCGGTTCCACCCTCCCAGAAGAGAGCCTTCCATTTCTCCCCCTTTCTTCCTCTTCGGAGTCACAACCCCACACCAGCGCCCTCCTCCTATTCCCCGAGGGGGGCGTTATTACAGGGTAAGGACGGAGAGCTTTTAGCGAAATTGCTCTCAGCGCCACAGCGATGGACCGCAGCCCCGCGTTCTTCCATGATCATCGAGCCTCCGCCAGCCGCTTGCTCTCCCCAATTCTGCCCCACACAAAATAAACTCTACCAAAATTCCGCATTTGAAATGAAATTCCAGCCAAGATGAGGAAAGCGAAGTGTTGCTTCGCTAGAGAACGACGATGCTGCTGCCGCAAAATGTTTGTTCGTCCTGACGGTAGGATTTTTTCAGTATAAAAAGATTTTATCTTAGGCTGCAGAAATTATAAACGTGACAAACAAATTATTCAACTCAAACTGACTGAACACAGAATATAATACAAAAATTAGTGTTATCAACCACCTTGATAAAACATTTTAAAGATGTTTCTTACTCGTAACAGCGAAGAAATTAGGGGAAATGGCTATTGTCATTTATTATAATGGAAAACTGTGTAAGGCAATGGGGAAAATGTTATTAAATATATCAAATCCATACTGACTCAAAATAACCATTTCCTCACAATGTCGTATACGACGAGATGTATTCATCCCAATTAGGCGCCGATGTTTAATGCATCCAAACTCCTTAATGAGTGAAGACTTAAGAGGATCCAAACTGAGCGTCAGGCGTGTATTATAGATGTGGACCACACAACAACGTGAGTTGTCCACACGGTGCTGTTACGATTGCGCTGTTGACAGCAGTGATGAGAGCTGTTGACGGCAGTGTTCAGAGCGGTTGACAGCAGTGTTCAGAGCTGTTGACAGCAGTGCTCATAGCTGTTGACGGCAGTGCTCAAAGCTGTTGACAGCAGTGATGAGAGCTGTTGACAGCAGTGCTGAGAGCTGTTGACAGCAGTACTGAGAGCTGTTGACAGCAGCAGACGGAGTTGTTGACACCACATTACGAGAATAAAATATTTATTCCAGACATGACTCCACCATTCATAAAAAACCTCTCGTCAAAATACTCTTGGTCACCATGACCTAAATGTGTTGCGAGTCATCGTACGTTGAGTGCTGCCCTCACCCAGAGCTGGTGCTGGTCTGTGAGATGATGAATTGCAGTAATGATGTTCCACTCAAACTTGGCTAATGGTCGAAAACTGTTATCACGTAATGCAACTTGTATTTAGAAAGGCGTTCTTTACTAAGATCAAATCTCAATTGGAAATTGAGTCTAAACTCAATATTCGTGGTACGGAACACAAACAACGCGAGAAATTCATCAAATTCATATTCTAACTTTATTGGTGTATTCTAAACTTAATATTACTGCAGACAACTCTTGCCTGCTATTTTCGATGTCTACAATAGACTGGAAGTGTCAAGCATGAGATATTCATGAGTACCAGATGAGCATTTTTTTCTAAAATTGCTGTCCAGCACAGAGAATATCGTGCATAAAAGGACACTTTTTCAACTCCAGTTTCTGATTTTCTGCTAATGGACTAATAAGCAACGTTCAGGATCTCCCTACCAAACTCTGTAGCTTCCGAACAGCATTCGTACTTCCTAGTTAAAAGAAGAACTCTGCATCATTCTCGTACGCTACAGTCAATGATTCCTCATGCAGGTAGATAGAACTGTCATCGCATTTTTAGGTGTAGCCAAAATTAGAGTGGAATGTATTTAAAACACTCAAATATAACAGAAGTTTCTGGCCTCACTATTATAAGTCTGAACATAATACCTATAAAAGGACCCAACTTTGCATCATGTTAATGGATAAATTTACAGCGTACCAGATACAGGATGTTATAACATCCTGTATAAAACTTTGTTTTTGCAAGGTATATAAGGCTTACGAGGATACATCTTTTTGTTATTGCTGCTTTTTGCGGAGCTTCGTTTTGTCTCTGTTTCAGAAAACAGATATGGCGAATAATTAAATCAGTAAATAAAAGTGTGGAGGCATGTTTCAAGAGTGTCATTTTAAACGATGGCCACAGGGACGTAGAGATAAATCGTCTAATAAAAGTCACCAGATTCTACGTTTATGAAGTTCATGAGGAGCTAAAAATCGAAGATGAAAACATTGTTATTTTTCAATTATAAAAAGTATTGTAATCACTCTGCTTTTACCAGCGCACATGAACTGATCCAGTCAATTCAAGCTAGAACTAATAATCTCAGATGTTCCATGAAGTCAATTGGGACAAGTTTTCAAGTTCAAGAAAGAACAATCGGAAATGTTGTTCAAGAAGACGTCAGGTCCAAATCAAGTGGAAAAAAGGTAAATTGAGTCGCAGAGAGCTACAACAAATCTTGTATTCAAGTCTACAAGTACACAAAACTCAAGTAATGCAAGAATGAGGGCAAACGATTATCCTGGTCGCGTAGTCCTAATATTCGGTCCAACTCTCCTTATCTCAATCTACTGAGCTGCAACGTCTCATTACTGAGAAAATGATAAACATTCTTAATTTTAAAAATTCTCAATGATAAACATCTTAATTGGCGATTCTTTGTAAGCCGGAGTATTATAAACTAAATGAACAATGATTATTTAATTCGAATTTGTAGACAATTTAGATTTCGCATGGTACCAGTTATATAACCTCGAGCGTCCTTTGAAGAAAATATTGAAAGGTATTTTCATGGTTGGATTATTCTTTGACTTATTTCACGAACAAATTTACTTGCAATTTTGTATCTCCTTTCCTTAAAAGATACACATGCGTCATTTGTCTTACTTTGACCTAGGAATTTTGTACCTAACCCCTCTATACTCGACTGGATACGATAGAGCGATAATGCAAAGGTGTAGTACAAAACCTAATCCCACTTTCAATCGGTACTCGGATTAGTATTCGTAAAACATAGTAAATATCTCACATAAATCATATACGAGTTTTATGTTCAAATAAGGAAACCCTTTGCTCTTCACATGTCCGAAAGAGCTGCCCCCCCTCTGGCCATTTAGAGCTCCGGCCCTTCTAAGATGGAGGTGCTGACTCGCCCAGTTGTGGAGACTTCATTTCATCTCAGCGGTTTTATGACTGCGCAAGCAAAAGCAGCGACGAGGTCATGAACGCCACGCTGCCAGTTTCTCAACTACGACCTGATTTTAAATAATTCAAGACGAGACTGCATCAAGTTTCCCTAATAAATACATTGTCAGGCTACAGGCCTATTCTGTTTACGCGGAAATTGTTCAGATTTTATTGACTCACAACTGATTTATTAAATCGCAAAACGCCTTTTTAAAAATTCTGGTTTTCTGACTCAACTTAAAATATGCAGGCGCTGAGTCTTTTCGGCCTTGTTTCATTTCACGCAGCTCTTTTTTAATTGTGTGAAGATGTTTCTGTGCAGCAGACACAGTTACTAATATATCATTTCCGAAAAGTCAGCGCAACTAATATCGCATTTTATGCAATGAAATTGATACAAACATTATTGAGGTCATTCGGGACTAGCTGAACATTATTTCCAGCATCATTAACTGACAATCTGAGGCGTTTAATGCATTACTGCCTCTGCTCCTCGTGTCCTTGCATTAAGAAAAACGCTTTCTGCCCCGGCTAGTTAAAATGAAACTAAGCCTCCTCATCCGATCATGTTGAGAAATAATTATTCTCATTTGTTGTTAGCCGTGCGTGTTCCTCTTAATGTTGTATTCATCTCAAATGACTTCTAAACAGGGGACTGTTGAGGCAAAACTGACGTCCCCGCACTCTGCATTAATTACCTCCGAAACTCACCTACTTCACAAGTATGAAGAAAAATCAACCTTTTCAACTTATGAAATATACTTTGTACAAAAGTTTTAGCTACGTATACTCATATATGAAATATATATAACTTCTTTGATGTGAAGTAGAAGGGACGCTAGCAGTTGTTGCGTCTGAAGTACGCGGCGTGGTTGCATAGAGTCAAATGCCTCACATGAGCGACAGTCTCTCTGAACAAAATGAAGTGTACGTAAAACTGTGATTGATCTCCAGCATTAAGATCATTAAGGAAACAATGATGGCAAATCGAAGTGAACATTAGAAAGGATTGTAACTACGATGAAAGTAGGATTAAAGATCAACATCAGCTAAAAGTTCAAATTCCCCAAGATCAAGCTATTAAATCCCATATTACGGCCAAATGAGGCATTAATTAGTAAGCAATTGTGAACTAAACAAAAAACGAAAGGTAGAAACATTGGTATAACCAGCACTGTTCTCAGTTAGTAGTACAAAAGTTGCAGCCACAGTAAGTCAATGTTTGGGTACTTTTTTCAACTACAAAATGTGCCTAAGACTGCACCATAGAATTCCAAAGAACAGCCTGTAACTTGCATATACTAAAAGATAATTTTAATATGAAACATGACATAGCTATGTGATCATGATTTCAGTCCCGTATTGGCGATGTCTTCATTGTTCTGAGAATGAAATACACCATTGTTTCAGTACGTTAGATTGTTGATATTATTTAGGCAGACATGGATTCATTATCCATTATTGCGGAAGTATATAATATATGAATTTCTATCTTTTGTAATCTGGAAAACATATTTCACAACTTTGAAGTCTCTCTGCTACAGGAAGGCAAAAAACGCCAGTATTCCATAGTCAATGGAGATATTCAATCCAAAATTATCATCAAAATAGAATCAGAAAAACCTAAGCACCATGCACTGCAGCGGCCGAGCCTCGAACCTGCTGTGGGTGCTGTGCTGTGGGTGCTGTGCTGTGGGTGCTGTGCTGTGGGTGTTGTGCTTTGGGTGCTGTGCTTTGGGTGCTGTGCTTTGGGTGTTGTGCTGTGAGTGTTGTGCTGTGGGTGCTGTGCTTTGGGTGTTATGCTGTAGTGCTGTACTATGGGTGCTGTACTAAGGGTGCTGTGTTGTGGGTACTGTGCTGTGGGTGCTGTGCTGTGGGTGTTGTGGTTTGGGTGTTATGCTGTAGTGATGTACTATGGGTGCTGTACTGTGGGTGCTGTACTGTGGGTGCTGTGGGGGTTCAATATATTCAACTTTAGTTCCCGCACCTATGTATTCGAATTATTTTCACGTGTTTTACACTAATACAAAGTAAAAACTTGATTTTGAAACGCGCAACGCAATCAGGAGCCTGATTATCACGCGTTAATTGGCGCACACGAGTCATGCGCTGACCTGTGAACTGAACAACGCTACATGAATTATCTGCAACAAGTGATCATGTGTTGTTAAGGCAGGTAACTGTGCAGGATGACCAGAGGCAGTGGTGTTGTAAGCGAGAATTTTGTGAGCATTGGAAGACTCCCTTGAGCTACTAGAAAGGCTACAATGTACTCACATGCACAGTTGTGAGGGTGCTGTATGTACAATCCTGTCCTGGCCGTACCTGTACAGTCCAATCCGGGCTGTACATATACATGCTTGTCATGGTTGTACATGTACTCTACAGCACAGCTTCAAGGATCGCTTCAGTCTCATCATGGAAGCAACGCAAGGAAAAATTTTCCTTTTTTTTCTTGTGCACATAAAGTCAGACGAAATATTTCTTGACGGAAGCGGAGACGAGGGAAGAATGTCAAGATTTATTTTCTGTTTGGTCTCATATCTGGGACGCATGCACTTTATTTACCCCCTATGATGAAAACAGAGCTAAAAATGATGCAGCTCATCCTTTTCTCGATGACTAAAAAGAACCAGAACCCAGCGGAGAAAACAACTGGCAAGATTCTACTTCTCTTATCAGTTTGCTAGTGACAGGAAAAAGAGAGAACCTACCACGCTGTGTTTGCTCCTCGCGCACAGCGACGGCAGGAACGAAGCTTTTTCGAGTATTTGTTTACATAGGCCGAGTGCATTTGTTCATTGGTGTGCTTTTGTTGTCGACGCTGGGGAGGCTCTCCTTTGTTACACCCATTATCATCCAATATCGTAATAACATCCCTCGCAACACCCATACATCGTGTCTGGACTCGCCCAGTCACCCAGCCATTCGCTTCATCCTAAATCCGACCTTAAAGACTCGCTTACTGTCCCACAAAGATTTGTTGACTTCTTAAGTTACTAAAGTATGGGTAAGCACACGCTGATGCTTCATTTTTTCCAGCTGTGATGTTTCCTGCAGATTACTTTGGCAATATACTTTCTAGAAAGATTACGTTGCTGGTGCAATCCATAAATTATGGGACTAGCATGTCGGTTGTGTGTCTTAGAGGCAGTAATCCTGCAGCAAGGTTCCTTCCAGTGATCAGATGCGCCAGTAAGAGAGGCGTATGCCACATCATCTTTAGCTGCCTCGGACAACCTTTAGGCACTGGCGTTTGAGAGCAGTTTTTGGATGATGAACAAATTTCTTGGCTGTTTCTTTCTTGTTGCTCGGCCACAGCGAGTACGGCGAGACATCTACAGATTAGTGCGCTCAATAAAACCCTATTTTGATTTGATTAACCACATAACGCAATTCATACGCTAGTCATCGTGGACAATCGTCGATCAGTGCTGGCTTACGGCGGTCCAGCGACCGGGGGCAGCGCTCCCAGGGGGCCTAGTGGGCGCTCGTCTGCCCTACTCAACAGCACAGACATGTGTGTGTTTGTGTATGCTGCAGGTATGTATATGTGTGTGTGTGTACGCCACTGACGAGTGTGTACGTATGTATACGCCACTGACGTGTATGTGTACGTGTGTATACGCCACTGACGTGTGTGTACGCCACAGACATGTGTGTGTGCGCCACAGACATGTGTGTGTACGCCACTAACATATGTGTGTGTACGCCATAGACGCGTGCATGCATAACACACACATGTATATGTACGCAACAAGCCAGTATGCGTGGAAAAACAAACGTGTGTTTTCACCACAGACGTGTGCGTGAGTGTGTGTGGACGACACTGACATGTGAATGTACAACACTCACATATGTATGTACACCGCATGCAAGCTTGTCACCATTTGCTTTCATGATTCGAAATTCAACGAGACTTTGCCAGTACATATTTACTTCTCATTATACCACTATGATTTTCTCCATTTCCTATGACTGTTAAACATTTTCGAGCCCCAAACTTGAAGCCGAACTTATGATATTTTTCCACATTAAAAGGTTACTGTACCAGCAGTACTATTCCATAATTGCGTATTGGTACACCCATGTACCAGCAGTACCATTCCATAATTGCGTATTGGTACACCCATGTACCAGCAGTACCATTCCATAATTGCGTATTGGTACACCCGTGTACCAACAGTACCATTATACAATTGTGTATTGGTACATCCGTGTAACAAATTACCAAACTACGTTTGGCACACGGAAATGATTTCACAACAATCAAAGCATTTCCCTTGAATTATTCACTTATATGCAAAATTGCACAAAATTCCATGAAACTGCGTCTATATCCGATTATACGTGCGTAGATCTCGAAAAACGCATCAGTTTGCTTGTCTTTGATTTTTTGCTAACGAATCCCAAAATTTGGTTGGTAAAAGTACGCTGTGGTCAACTGAAAAATATTGTAGTTCTGATTGCTTGAAACGGAAATATATGATCTAACGGGTTTCCTGATGCACTTTTGATCACTTTCTGCGCAAATAAAAGGAAAAAATTCAAAAATTTCTGAAAAAAGTAAGGGTATAGCCTTATTTTTTTCATCAAATTAAATATTGCGCGAAACTCCGTCTGTATGCATATATTCGTGCGTAAATCACGAAAAATGCATCAGTTTGTGGACAGCTGTCTCTAATTTTTGCTACCGAATCCCAAACTTTGGTTGGTAAAAAGTACGCTGTGGTAAACTGATATACAGTGCGTACCAGAATTATATGAAACTATTTTTTGATTCTCACTCCCATAGTGGTTAATAAAACTTAGCTACACTTGGTACATTATATGGCAACACTAACACATGCTCAGATCTAAAATTGTACGATGATCTCCGCAACAATAAACAAACTGCAGCTATTTATTTGAATTCGTGCAAGTTTCAGCGTGCTAACTTTATATCCGAATCATCTATACAGTGTCAAATATGGCAAACTGGTGACAGAAATTGATAAAATAGATTATTTTAGGTATATTTAATGTGGAACGACTTCACAAAACAAAAAGCTTCAATGTCTTTGAATAGTGCAATTAATATCATACATAATTACCATGTTCTTTAACAACAGAAAAAAGCCTTTCATCCATTGAAGATGTCAAATATTTTATTTTATTTGATGAAGTTTCTTTGGCAGCAGATAGAACGGCATTCCAGAGGTCATCCTTGGAGATGTACTGCCTTCCACCGGAGTAAATCTTCCTTTTCAGGATGCTCCACAGATTCTCGAAGGGGTTTATATCCGGAAAACAAGCTGACCATTGCATGATTCTTCTCTGCCTGGCAAAATCACTTTCCAAATATTGTGGTTATTCTTGCAGCATGAGACGGGGCATTATCATGCATAGATACCATATCTTTCCAGAATGCCAAATTCTTCATCTTTTACCAGGGTAAAAGGTGTTCCTTATGAAGTCAATGTACATTTTGGCAGTCATTTTCACTCCATCTGCGACTTTGAATGGTCCTACCAGTTTGTTACCAATGATAGCAGCCCAAAACATGACACTCCCACCTCCTTGCTGACGCCTGATTCAGTAGGGACGTGGACCATCCTTGCAAGTCCATCAAGAGTCGCTCGACACTCATCGGTGAACAGGACAGTTTAAAAATTTACCTTCATATGGTTTTTCGCCCAATCCATCTTCTTTTTCTTATGGATATCGTTTAATGGAGAGTGAACCTCTTGCTTTCTACATTTTCCAACCTCCCTCAGAATGGGCATCGAGTGGATTTGGGCACATTAGGAACGCCAGCGTTTTCAAACACTTCTTTGCTAGTTTTAAGTGGGTTTCGGCGGCATTCACTCGTGATCCTACTCATGGCTCGATGCGACGCAGGTGCTTTCTTGGGACGTTTCCCTTTGTCAGACCGACCGTTGCAACGATCAGGGTTGGTCTCAAATTTTTTAATGGTACGATGGTCACGGTCCAATTCTTTTGCTGTTTTTTAATGTAAATATGTTATTACTCAGCTTTTGAACAATTTTAGACTTCTCACCATGTCTCAAACACCTGCACGTCCCACCTTGCATATAAAGTTGGCACGCCGAAACTTGCAAGAATTCAACTCAATGGCTACCGTTTGTTTACTATTGCGCATATCATCTTTCAATTTTAGATCTGAGTATGTGTTAGTATTGCCATATAATGTACCAAGTGTCACTAATTTTTATCAACAGGTATGGGAGTGAGAATCAAAAAATAGATGCATATTATTCTGACACGCACTGTATGTTGCATTTCTGATTGTTTTAAACGGGAATCTATGATTAACTGGTTTCCTAATGCACTTCTGATCACTTTCTGCGCAAATAAAAGGACAAACAAATTCAAAAAATTTCAAAAAACCTAAGGGCATAGCCTCATGTTTTCTCTCATATAAATTAAAAATTACTCGAAACTACCTTTATACGCATATATTCGAAAGTAAATCACGAAAAACGAATCAGTTTTCACAAGCATTTTTGATTTTTTGCTAGCGAATCCCAAACTTTGGTTGGTAAAATGTACGCTGTGGTAAAATGAAAAATGTTTCATTTGATTGTTTTAACCGCAAATCTATGATTTAACACGTTTCCTAATGCACTTTTGATCACTTTCCGTGCAAATAAAACTATAGTTTTTATAATAAATTATCGAAAACAACGTAAAGGTATAACCATGTTTTTTTTCATAAAAAAATTAAAATCGGATGAAACTCTGTCTGTATATTCGTGCTTATATCACGAAAAACACATCAGTTTTTTGGTAACTGTCTTTGATTGTTTTGCCAGCGAATCCCAAACTTTGGTTGGTAAAAAATACGCTGTGGTAAACTAACAAATTCTGCATTTCTGATTGTTTTAAACGGAAATCTATGATCTGCTTTCTAATGTATTCTGATCACTTTCTATGCAAATAAAAAGAAGAAGAAAATAAAAATGTATGGGTATACCCCAAGGACTGCTATAAACAGGACGTGCACCGCCATATAGCTGACTACGCTAGCGGAGGTCATTGCATTCTTAGTAACATAACATTTTCTATTGGACAAATTGATAAAAAAATTACTTTTTTCAAGCAATAGAAAGGATAATGGGGTTTTACAGTGAATTTTAAATGGTTTAAAGCACTTTAATGTTTTGAAATACCAATTTTAGCCGGACTTAACATGTATTATTGTATGAGCTTAGTGGCCACTTTATAGAAAGCCGAGTTGCTGCAGTTTTAGACTTTACAAAATGGAAATTAAACCTTTTCCAATGCAAACAACCAAACATACAAACATTCACGTAATTAAACAAACAGACATAGAAGCAAAACCCTACCAAACTGCAGCGATTAGTCAGCCAACCAGGCCTTCTTTAGAGGGCTGAAGGACTGCATTCTTCAGCATTCAGGCGAATCTGTACTTCACCTAGCAAGAGAAACACATTCTTCTGCTGCAATGTCTGGAGTTTGTCAAATGTTTCCCTCGCCACCTGGTCCTTGTCAATAGATGAAGTGATGTACTGCAGCTTGCGTTTGCATGGCAGCACCAAAAAGTCTCAGAGCTGTTCATAATTACACTTTGGGTATGATTGAAGAGCAAAACAATAATCAATAACGGCATTAGTACCACTCTTTAAGACACTTCATCCCAACAATGGTTTGAGATCGTATACGCAGTCCGACGAAACTGTGCGCTTGGCAATGAACTATGTATGACATCCCGGTTTGACAAATCGATCCAAAATTTTGTCACCCTTCAAGCTCACACGTCAGCCTAGGTCGACACCGAGAAGGAGAAGAAGTTGATATTTTGACACGTCAGTTGGAACTTTTATTACAGAAGCAGTTTTCCATGAATGATTGTTTTGCTCTTCAATCATACCCAAAGTGTAATTATGAACAGCTCAGAGACTTTTTCGTGCTGTCATGCAAACGCAAGCTGCAGTACACCACTTCATCTATTGACAAGGACCAGGTGCTGAGGGAAACATTTGACAAACTCCACACTGCAGCAGAAGAATGTGTTTCTCTTGGTTGATGAAGTACACATTCGCCTGAATGCAGTCCTTCTTCAGACCTCTAAAGAAGGCCCGGTTGGCTGACGAATCGCTGCAGTTTAGTAGGTTTTTGCTTCTATGTCTGTTTGTTTATTTGTATAAATGTTTGTATATTTGGTTGTTTGCATTGGAAAAGGTTTAATTTCCATTTCCATTTCGTAAAGTCTGAAACTGCAGCAACTCAGCTTTTTATAGAGTGGCCACTAAGCTCATACAATAATACATGTTAAGTCCGGCTAAAATTGGTATTTCAAAGCATTAAAGTGCTTTAAACCATTTAAAATTCACTGTAAAACCTTATTATCCTTTCTATTGCTTGAAAGAAGTAATTTTTTGTCAATTTGTCCAATAGAAAATGTTATGTTACTAAGAATGCAATGACCTCCGCTAGCGTAGTCAGCTATATGGCGGTGCACGTCCTGTTTATAGTAGTCCTTGGTATACCCTAATATTATTTCACTAAAATTCGAAATTCCACTGAACTTGGTACGTGCGACATGGTGTAATGAGATTTTGCCAGTGCTTTAATACTTCTCGGCACGCCACGAAAAACGTATCTATTTTTCCCAGAACTGTTAAAAACTACCAGCCCAAAACGTAGGGCTATATATACCCTTACGTTTTTCGCATACTTGATGATTCCAAATCAATTGAGACTTTGCCAGTGCATAAATACTCCATACATCATGAAAGCAGCATAATGTAGGTTTGTTTGTTAGGAATAACTCGGACTGGTGAAATATGGCTCTTAGAAATTTCAACATTCGATCAAAAGTATTGTGCGAATACATTCGAAACGGACTTTAGTGATGCAATGAGTTTCCTAATTCAGCCCATTCAAACAAGGCAGCAAACCCTAATAATTGGGTAATTATTTAACGAGGGTTGAAATAGTATCATTCAACCATTCATGTTGAAATTTATAGTATATCAATGATTTAAGATATAAACAAATACAGCATCTCAGTTAAACTCGTGACTCACATCGTAAGATAGCTTCTTAATCTCTAAAGGGCAGATAGACCTGACGTCAGGCTCAAGAATAGCTTCTAGTGCATCACTATGAAGAAGCCAAAGCTCGACGCCACCAGCGACGCCTGAAGCTGTTGTGCCCGCAAGGATCACAGCTTCAGGGATAATGACGACTTCTTCTTTCTACGCAATTCTGGAAAACTCGGGAGTAAAGTCGCTTTCGTTGCGTGAAGTCATGTTTCGAGCATCGATTGAATAACTTTTAAATCCATCAATTTGTCAAGGGTCCAATGAATTTCATTGAATCGCAGAAGAGGAAAAGATAATTGAAAGATGACAGTTTATTGTCTGAGCGGAAAGTCAACACATAAATGCCGCACCGTTTACGCATACATGTACGCCCTGTGTGATGCAGCGCCCAAACTCTTCATCCCGGCTCATCACGTTAGTAACAGCAGTGGAAAACTCCACTTGATAAAAGAGCCAACGTAGAAAATATACAAAATTACACCATACGAGACGAACGACACAGACAGCATTGAGCACAGCAGAGGAGACTCCACACTCCCAAGTTCCTTCCAAGACACTCTAGTAAAAGCGTTCGAACAACGACTCTCCTCTTTAAATCCTCTAATCACGCCCACGTAAACCATCGAGTATGTGCACACGCGATCCGAATGTTGCACTCTGAATGCACCGCAGCACACCTCGACACACCTGCATGCCAGCAGCTGAGGCAGAAGCTGTCGTTGCTCCTCGCAACCCTCAGAGGGCCGTGGGCCATGAGAGTTTCCTGCAAACTAAAACAAATTACTTCAAAACAATGAAATAAATGACGTTCTCTTCTTGATTTGTGAACTTGACAAGAATCTTCGCTACTCTTAACGGGCGTAGATACTGCACTGCTGAGTTGTCGCACGAAGGATCTCTGCCAGAGAGTGCATTGCAGTCATGAGTGTTAGGCCGGTGTTGCGTACGGGAACAACTTCTACACGTACGCTCTGAGGGACGCATTGCTGGCCTCGACAGCCTTGGCGCAAAATAACAAGTCTACAAGTTTGAAATAAGTTTTTTAAGTGCAAACCGTACAGAAAATATTATCATTATAAACGATTGAAATTCTTACATATAACATTTAATACAAAATTAACTTCTAACTTTGAGTTTTTTTCGGCGTAGCCAGTTTTGTGTTGCAAGTACCAAACCCTTCACTGAACCCCTTCCTCCCCCAGCTAGTAGATGCCGCCCGTCGTAGCAAAACTTCTCGTCTGCCAGCAACTGTGCGACAACCGCGAAGTTCTCCCAATTGCAGCCCGGCTAGCAAGCTCCGCTAGATGGACAACACCGAGGTCATCTGAGCATCATAGTGCGTCTGAGTGAGGGAGATTAAAGTAAAATTCATACTTGTGTCTACAAATTATAATAAAACTTATCTTAATTCATCTTATGTTCACTTGGGGCTATGAATGAGTGCA
>VCRD01001609.1:3253-19378 GCA_006783055.1 Trinorchestia longiramus | reverse complement strand
ATCTGAAAACAGAAAAATAACATACATTTTACATCAATATACCGAATAACAAAATTATTATAAAGAAAATAGGAACATATGCCAAGTTTTGATTGTTTAAATTATGTTCTAAGATTATGATGGTAAAATATTAGGTGTTTCCATTATTTTGTCCACCACCTGTATACGCAACCTGCGTAGCATAACCCACAGCATCTCGAGCGAATACTACATACGAGACAGCATGTCAGTAAGTTTTTCAGTTTGAGGTACATACAAAATGGCAACAGCAACACAAAACAATTATTTTTCATTTATTTCAAGTTGAATTTCTAGCCTAAATGATGATTTACATGGCTAGTACGCATACACAGCCATAACTAGTTAATAAACATGTAGGACCATAAGAGCACATCAGCTAGTACACTCATTTGACTTCATTATTCATCTCTGGAATTACCTCGAGGTAAATGTTCACGTTACCTCAACTCGAAAGCCTCGAAACCTACCACAGCACACATTAAGTTGGACAATATTTAGCTCTGACGACCTCTGCCATCACCTGCCCGGCCCCACACTCGTCCGTGACGTCACGAGGGCAAGGCTGTGTAACGCGGCGTAAGTGCACACAGAGCAGAGAACACCTTTACAATAAAATATGGCAACAGGTACGAGTTCATTCATGGGTTGCTACCCAAGTTGCATGCCGTCTAAAGTTAAGGCCGTCTCACTTGTGGGAGCGAGGACCGTAGCACGAGGACGACGCTATGGAGCCAGCCAGGGAGGGTGGAGCGATGGCTACGTTACTGGCACTCTCACGGTCCGGCTCCTCCCCGACCCCCTCCACTCCCCCCACACTCTCAGTGCTCACACCGTCGCAGCTCGCACTGCCCACGCCACTTACGCTGGAACCTCCGCCGTCTGAAATAATTATACACTGAAATCTAGGTTCATCACAGTGAAAATAAAGCAAGTTTGAACATGGTTGAATAACATCCGTAATGTACAGCATTGCCATCCAAGAGATAGTTTAGCTACTCGAATGACTCTGTAATACTAAAAAGGTGAACGGTTGAGGATGTGAGAAAAACAGGAAGATTAGGTGCAGCGTGACCAGGCGTTGTGAGGTTGTGAACACTATACGTCCCACAGTCTAACGAAAAAAAGAAGGAAAAGGTAAATGAAGTTATACATCGGAACAAAAACCTCGACACCCGACATGTGAGTGTCATAAGTGTTTCTGATAAAGAATACAGAATGGATACAGGATAGAGAATAGCAAGCCACACACGACTGCTAGTCCCCAGCACGCAACAGCGACCCCACTACAGCGTCCCTACCATCAACACCGGTCAAGCTCCCAATCAATCCAATGTACATTTTCTAAATACTTGTTTGGAAATAAAATTCTTTTTTTCTTTTATGTATTTTAAGGGACGAGTAATGGCTACAAACCCTCCCTGTAGCAACTACACAAATGTTCTCTTTAATCGGAAAAAGTTGGCGCAGAGTCGGGAAAACATGGCGAAATTAATGTTCAGGAAATCAATCTTTTGTCTTCATTTTATGTACTTTTTAAAGTACAGCCTCAGGCAAAATGATGACACATTTAACCCTTTCGCTACCATTGGGTTAATCTGTCCCAAACAAACTTTAAAGATCATTCTCTTCAGCCCCATACATGTATTCGAAATGTTTCGTTCAAAATTACGGCAAAATTACATAGAGATTAGTAAAGATAACGTAATTTACGTAATATTTTAATGAGTATATAAATAATTTGGTCATGAAAGGGTTAACCTACAAATTTAACCTACAAATGTGTCAGATCATTTTGCCTGACCCTGTATAATGTACAACGTTCTTAGTAGAATGCACGAGTTAAATATTTAGACCAGTTTTCCCTCTGCACTAACTGTTTCCGATCAATGTCAAAAGTTGTACGCACCAACTGTTTGTGTCCAAAGGGAGTACATACCTACTAATTTGAACACTGTTTAGTTCTCGGTCATCCCCAGACAGAAGAAACAATAATAAGACAGTGCTGTTACAATGATCCCTTAATTCCACACTATATAATTACAACGCCCTATTAACGCGCACGGGTTTTGGTTTATAATTGAGTGAGTGTCGTATTAAAATCCTGCACTTTGTAATACGGCTTCCTACTAATTTTTGAGAAAAATTTTGAAATCAAATTCTGCTTTCATGCTGCGCAAAAATGAAAAAGGACAGCAAAATGCGATCGTATAAAAGAAACTCACGACCATGTAATTTTACCTGAGCTACAGGTACACAAAGTACACGACTTGTATGGGTCCACCAGACGTAGCAATGAGCAAATTATACTCTTCCCATAAATTGTCCACTACTTGTCAGAGTAAATGATACTCTTCCATGAATTGTATACTACTTTCCAGCTTTTCATCTCGGCAGCTAGGTCTTGTCATGTATGATAGTAATGAACAAGGAGATTAAAGCACCACTAAGGTTTCGTGCATGCCTTCCCGCATGCCACCTCCCCCTAGAGTCTAGACCTAGACGAGGCCCCACCATTGAGTCTGGCGAAGCTGCGCACGGCAGCGGCGCCGCTCATGGCGATGTTGGCAGCTGTGAGAGCGGCTGCGGACGCTGGAGTGTTGGTGTTGCTGTTGTTGTCGCCCTCATCATCAAAGGCGATCCTGACGCCAGCAGCCGACGTGATGACCCCACAGCCGCCAGAGCGGCACAGCGAGATGGGCACCACGCCGTACACGTACGCCAGCAGAATAGGCACGCCGATGCTCACTGCTACCCCCGCGATCACGGGCGACAATAAGCTCTGTTGGTCACAAGAACAGGTTCTTAGTTAGCGTGAGCAACAACTAGGAGTCTACACCAAGTTTTCTTGTGCCAACAAAAAGCTCCCGTTACATGCCCACATGAAATTCCTCTCTGTAAAAAATGTACACTTTTCCTGAAATATCTGCCCAGTAGAACGGGAAATATTCCAGTGTTTATTATCATGGTTGAACCCGATATTTGACCATCGCTTCTACACCTATAGCAGCTGAATGGAGAACAAAAATTTAAACACATGCAGATAAAACTCTCGTATACATGTCAACATAAGGATTCCTTTTGCCCACTAGAACTCGATTACATGTCAACATAAGGGTCTAACGCGCGTCAATCTTACACTTATTTAAAATACATTGTGTTAAGCCAGCGACAATAAGCTCTTAAATCATTCTGACAGCGTCGAGGATGGAATCTGACCGACGAGAACGTGAAAACATTACTAAAGGTCAAATACACTCTCTGCTGAACGTCAAATGCACTCTCTGCTGAACGTCAAATGCACTCTCTGCTGAACGTCAAATGCACTCTCTGCTGAACGTCAAATGCACTCTCTGCTGAACGTCAAATGCACTCTCTGCTGAACGTCACTTCCCTGCTCACCACATACGTCCAGAGCTCGGATGTGAGGCGAGTTGAACACAAGTATTAATGTGCCCAACTAGTTCACTTTCAATTATGATAACAGAAGTACCTAGACAAGATGAATGCTTGAGCCACAGAGGTGAGGCACTAAAGTCAACACCCAGCGGTCACGACCACGTGCTTACCGAGAAAATCTTTTCAAATTTAATATCAACACTGGCATGCGACTAACTACCGGCATGAAAACGCGATATGCAAAATTCTGTGCAGAACATGAACGCGAAATAGTATTCAATGACATTGAACGGTGGAAGTTCAGTATTTTAACAGGCAATTTTTTATTTGCACTTTCAGTGTAGGTACAATTGAAATAGATGAACCAAGTGAACTTTTTTAGCACTGCAGTAATGCAAACAAAATTTACATCTTCACAGTGCGATTCAATTGCCGACCATTGGGGGAGAATACTCATTTTTAGAGCAAAATTTTATGTTTAACTTCAAATACGTTATCTAATTTAAATACTTGGTAATTTTAGTAATTTTGTGCACTGAAGTAGAGAATGTACAGCTTTATGAAACTATTAACCAAAACTTTTATTTCTCGCAATAATGCACAACATAATTGTTTACGTTTGCACCAATTACTAAAGTGAATGTTCTCTACAAAATTTCACTCTAGTAATTTGGCAAATATGAACTACGTTGAACACTAATTTAGGCTCTATTTTTTCACTGGACTCAGGTGCAGCACACATGCAAGACTCACCGACCACATGACGCTGCAGACGACCATGGCGTTGCGCTTGTGCCGTCCTGCAGAGTTGTACTTGGCATGTACTTTCCTTCCCGCCCAGATGGGTATGCCTATGATGATGGCAGGCACGGCTAGCCCTGCCAGCAGCGCGATGCCCAGAGGTGCGCCCACCAAAGTGCCCAACTGCCACATAACTTTCTTCTTACGTGACCAGGGCTTCTTGCCCCAGAAGGTGCAGCCGGAGGGGCTGAGGTAGTGCAGGTCAGAGACTTCCTTCATGCACAGCCAGCAGAACTCTGCCCCGCACACTGAGCATGTCATGTGGTTGCACGAGCCGTCGTCCATCTTCACGATGAGCACCTGGCAGCGCGGACATGCCTTCACATCGTCGTCTGCAACACAAGTAACGCTAGTCTCGAAGCTCGTCTCGACAGATTTGTACGTGAACTTTTACACGACTCAGGGGCTGGGAATACAAATTATACACAAGTCTTAATGACAACCTCACACGACTCCTGAGTCGTGTGAGGTTGTCTCATCTATCAGAAATATTAGGTGGAAGTCTAGGCTTCTGTACACAAGAACTATGAAGTACGATAGGAAAAGCTCCATTCTTCTTAGTAATAGCCCTAAATGAATTATGCAAGACGGCCTCTATCTCTGCACTGCTCACACTACCACAAAATTATCATTATCAATTACTTGCTATTTAAGAACAGTATCTGTAGCAACACACTAAATATTTGGCACGTAATATTTATTGAGATATTAAAATAGATAGATTTACTAGGTAATAGAATATAAAAAAGTAATGCACAAACTGAATATTAACAATAGATTAACACTCAAGTCCAGCAATTTGAACAAAAGGTTGGAAGCGAGGGTACAAAAATTCTCACCATTTCCAAAATATTCATCGGCTGAACTGATCAAAATCATCAAACTGTTTAAAGGGGAGAAATTGACGTATCTCAAGTTACGGTGAGTGAGCCTGACCTGCGTGTGAGGACGAGATGTTGTAGGGGAAGTGAGGGGTGCGCTGCCCCCGGGCCATGTCGCAGGTCTGGTTGGGATGCCACTCAGCCTTACAGTGGTAGCAGAAGTGACTGCCACAGCCCGGGCGCTCGCACCGCAACTTGGGGCAGCCAGCACACCCTGTGGCGATGACGGCGTACCCACAGTCTGGAGCCGGACACCACCTCGTGTCAGGGTCAGTGGACAGCACACGCCGCAGCATGAAGTCCTCAAACTTGTACGACAGCACAGAGTTGTTCAGGATCTGGTGGATATCTGCTCAAGAGAAATAGCCGCATGAGTCTATATACAACATCTACAATGTAGATAACACAAAACTCGGAGTATTTGGGAGACACAAGTTTTAACACGGACAACACGTTTGGGGCTTGTGGTGTTGTATGCAGCACCGATCTCCCCAGTGCAGTATGAGAGGCACCAAATGCATTGAGTTTCATAGAAGCTCACAAACTGTACTTGTACTGAGCAGCTAGGCACAGTATGGCACGGACTTCTCATGACAACGTTCACAACAAACTCTTCCAATATTTCCCATTAAAAAAATTAAGAACGGTTTGTGTTTGACAAATTTATGGCCTTGCTACTTGGTGGGGCAGTAGGTGGGGTGTGAGTGCTCAACAAGGGACCAACAGCTGAGTAGTGATGAGAGATAAGGTATGACGACTAGATGTGGTGTGACGCTGGTCGAATAGAGTGGAGGGCTCAAGTGGTTAGAAGTTAAAAAGAGAATAAAAATAGTCAAAATGGAGATAACCTTTGGATTGAAGGAATGAAATCAACAATGGATAACAGAGGCACATCAGTAGGAATTGTTCCGAGAGTTTAAAATTAGTGAAACTGTAATGCTAAGCCTGACTTCAATTTGGTTCATTAAAAAAATAAGTGAAATTTTAACACCATTTGATCTCGAACAGTAGAGCAATTTCGGAAACATTTTCTTTCTATTTCACAAACTCCCGTGATTCACAATAGCAACAATGTTAACTACACACCACGGAAAAATATCAAAAATTACAATAAATTTCATTTAAATCCAAACAAAAAAGCCCCGGCTTTTACGTCTCGATACTTCTTTGATAGCAGAGTTAGATTTATAATTGTGACGTCACGTGGAAAGTTGTAGAGACCAAGCAAACAACTCGTGGAGAACCAGGCAGGGCTGTACACAGGCAGCACTCAGTTACACTGTAAACAGGCAGCACTCAGTTACACTGTAAACAAGCAGCACTCAGTTACACTGTAAACAGGCAGCACTCAGTTACACTGTAAACAGGCAGCACTCGGTCACACTGTAAACAGGCAGCACTCGGTCACACTGTACACAGGCAGCACTCGGTCACACTGTACACAGGCAGCACTCGGTCACACTGTACACAAGCAGCACTAAGGTGCGACTGTACAATGTACACAAGAAGCACTAAGGTGCGACTGTACAATGTACACAGGCAGCACCTAAGGTGCGACTGTACAATGTACACAGGCAGTACGAAGGTGAGACTGTACAATGCACACAGGCAGCACCTAAGGTGCAACTGTACAATGTACACAGGCAGTACGAAGGTGAGACGAACACCCCACACCCAGACAGACACACACCTCAAATGGCAGGGAGGGAGGGAGCAAGTCAGCTATACACACACCTGTGGGGTGCATGAGTTCACTACACTTGGGGCAGGTGATGGTGACACGGGACTCTGAGATCTCCATGGCGAGATACTGCTTGAGGCACGTGATGCAGGCTGAGTGTGAGCACGTGAACAGCTTGGGGAACTGGTCGGCAGGCACATCCTGCAAGCACAACACACACTCCCGCAACACCACCGCGCTGCAGCTGCTTAGGCTGCCACGATCTGCAGCTGCTGCCGCCGATGCAGCAGCTGCAGCTATGCTAGAGGCGCTATACTCAGCATCTGAAGACGGCCCGAACATGCAGGTCTTGCTGCTCGAGAAGTTCGGGCTGAAGTTGCTGTTGCTGCTGCAGGCACTCTGTTGCTGGGACAGCACTCTGGGAGGCACAGGAGGAGGGGGCGTAGAGGGCGAGCTGTCACCGTCCGTCGACCGGCGAGGGGGAAGAGCAGGCGAAGAAAGTGAGCCTCCTTCACTGCTGTGCCGAGGTAGGAAGGGGGGTAGTGGGGTTGAGGGAGAGCTTCCTCCACCCCCACTGCTCTGCCGGTGGAGGTCGATGGAAGCCGTGTACAAAGGAGTGGAGTACTGGCTCTTGGACGTCGACGAGGGTCGGTCTGAGGGGCGCAAGGCATCCTGCAATAATAATAAATGCATTCAGTTGTGCATCATGTATACCGTGCTTGTAACAGACACCCAGTCCTGGCAACAGGATGCTTCACAGGTCCACAATATCTGTACAACATCGTGCTACACTCCACACAACACGTCCAGCTCAGTGCACCACACGGACCAGTACGCCACCAGATAAATACGCGTAGGAGCTGAGCCGTGCATAGAATTCTCTATACTAAGAATACACTTGGAAATAATAGAGAAGTATCGGAAAATTCTTCATCATAGAAGATAACACAAACACAAATTTATTTCTAGAAAACCCTATTTTTTCATCATACTGGATTCTAGGGAGACTAAGAACAAGCACATCTAACATCTGCATGGTCAGCCATGAAGACATTGTTCCATCACACTGAGTGACGACACTTGTTCACTTGTAGAGAGGTAAATGCTGAACACTTGAACATGTCTGCTGGTCACCGGAGCCGCATGAGCAGCAGTATCTCACAAACCTAACACTTAAATGGAAGACGATGTTCACTGCTCAAATTATACCCATAAATATTGCGAAGGTTCACTATTTATCAGAGAATAAAATTTATATATATTTTAATACTGAACAAAATTTTCATGTTTTCTTAATTCTCGTTTTTGATCAGCGCTAAAGTGACCATATTGAGTTAATATTGAATATTTCTTAGATAAAATATAAAATTAAATATACAAATCATAGAAGAAACATGGATTGAAAAGTTAACCACTTTTAGGTCTCAAAAATATGCTAAACTAAGCACCAAAAATTTATAAAGTTTTTTGCTTCCATCAAAGAAGTGCAACGGAAGAGTGATGCTAAAAACACGTTCGCAGTCGAAAATAGTTGACCATCGCATCTAGAAGCATCGTTACTAAGTACCACGCTAATAGTGAAATGGATCATCACTTGCCTCTTGTGGTATCGTGATTCTGAAATAGGGTAAGGTTATGCAGCACGCACTACCCTCATCTCAGATGATGAGAAGCAACACGCACAAGACACTGTGGCAGGAGACCAATGGTTTATGAGACACACTGACCGTCACGCTGCTCGAGTCAGAGTCTCGAGACTTGTTTCTGTTCTTATGACGCCGTGACGCCGCCCTCGTGTCGTGGGAAGAGGTCCTGGAGAGCCCCACGAAGGGCGGGAACCTGGCAAGTCTGGTGCAGCGGCGGTCTGCTGCTCCGCGCTCCACTCCATCCAGCGACGTGCCCTCACTCTCACTGCTGCTGCTGCTGCCCCCTTTGCCTGCACGCAAACTCTGTGTCATGACCTCCAGTCATAATGTCACAATACACTAGACCAACAATACAATGACTACAATACACTATGACAACAATACAATATGACAACAGGAATGAGACGAGTGGCCCATTCTTGAGCGGCTGAGTCCCGGGCTTGTGCATCAATCACGCACAGGCACCTCAATCACACACCGATACCAGGAATAGGGTAAGATGGAAAGTAAGGTAACTCCTGCCAGGGCAACGTCACGGCTAGCGACGCATGGATAACTCAATATCTGCGCTGTGACTGCTCACTGAGCTGTCTCTCAAAACTACTGTGATCAAACAATTTATGAAACTTTCTAAGGGAAAAGCGCGATGTGCTAACCGTCCTCCACGGTCATGAGAATGTTCTGATCTTAACCCTTTCGGTACCATGATGCAAATATCAGAACCTTTTCAACATATTTAACATCAAATTTAAAAAAAGATGCTTTGTGATGTTTTACGGTCACTGCATTGTCCTAATCAAACTGTAGCTTGCACTGCCCTACCAGCGTTTGCACAGACACACGTGTTGCTCTGCATCTTAATAGGCGAAAAATGACTGCGGCTACCAGAGATACCGTCAGTACCGAAAGGGTTAAGCATAACACATTCGTACCCAGCACGTGCAGCCGGCAAAGCTTTGCACGGGAAACTGGAAAATTTTCCTACACAAAATGACTATAAGTTCTCTCAGAGTTGAGACGCTGTCTTTACTTCGAACACAATGCTGCGGTTTTACGGTCACACTCACACGGACCACAGTGTTTCCTAGGACTTAATGCTCTCACTTAGTTTCAGCAGAGGACCAGCAACTCATCAGGTCACAGCAGTCTGGACAACTGGCAGACTAGTTAGTATGCACCTAGAGTTAAACGTGACACGCACGAGCGCGTGACATGCGCTGGGTGTGCGTGAGAAGCACGGCACCTCGCCACAGGGGCACTTCACGCAGGGCATCGTTCAATACGAGAGCTAACTTCGCATCAGCTGAAGACCACTGCAAAACTTTTAGTTCATATACTTTTCAAAAAATTCTCAACTTACAAAATACTGCATCAATTTCATACGATATTTCAGATAATTAAGGATAGAGTTAAGCTTTGTAAAGGCACTTGAGTATTTTACGTAATAAAAAAAGCCTAACAGATGAAAAAAGGCGCACACAGGCAGAATATTTCTTAGGAATTTCTGCTTTACTTGGTGCGAGCTGAGCGACGCAGCGACCAGCAAGCACGGCTCAATATTTCTACGCTAATTCTTGATCACGAATGAAGGTCTGTACTCAGTGTTCAACAAGTCTGCAAACACTCAACCAGTCTGGAAACACACCCAGTTTGCAAACACCCAGTCTGCAAACACTCAACACGTCTGCAAACACTCACCCAGTCTGCAAACATTTAAAACACTGACATGAAAGTTTGACTGATGCTAAACCAGCTTCCTCTGTTCTGGCACCCATGTGCACAACCACGCATGAATGTCATGCATTACACAAGTCCTCAATAACAATAAGGTCTTCAGATCAATACTGCTAAGTCATCAACTATATAGTGTCTTCAATTCATCACTGCTGAGTCATCAACGATAGTGTCTTCAGTTCATTACTGCTGAGTTATCAACGATAGTGTCTTCAGTTCATTATTGCTGAGTTATCAACTATAGTGACTTCAGTTCATTACTGCTGAGTCATCAACGATAGTGTCTTCAGTTCATTACTGCTGAGTCATCAACTATAGTGTCTTCAGTTCATTACTGCTGAGTCATCAACTATAGTGTCTTCAGTTCATTACTGCTGAGTCATTAACTATAGTGTCTTCAGTTGACTACTGCTGAGTCATCAACTATAGTGACTTCAGTTCATTACTGCTGAGTCATCAACTATAGTGTCTTCAGTTCATTACCGCTGGGATATCAGCAATACAGAGTCTACGATTCAATACTCAACATTTCACTTAAATTTTGTCGAGAGATTTTCTGGCAAATACAAAGTGCTTTATGAAGACATGGGAGGAGCAAAGGCTCACGTTAGTTATTTGATAATTAGGGATCAGTGAGCCTTGTCAGAGATGATTGATACACCCACTGAAGTGAACGTTCTTAATTCTAGGAAGTGCAGTATTGCGGTCCTCAATTCCAGGTAGTGCAGTATTGCAGTCCTCAATTCCAGGTAGTGCAGTATTGCAGTCCTCAATTCCAGGTAGTGCAGTATTGCAGTCCTCAATTCCAGCTAGTGCAGTATTGCAGTCCTCAATTCCAGGTAGTGCAGTATTGCGGTCCTCAATTCCAGGTAGTGCAGTATTGTGGTCCTCAATTCCAGCTAGTGCAGTATTGAAGTCTTGAATTCCAGGTAATGCAGTATTGAAGTCCTCAATTATAGGTAATGCAGTATTGAAGTCCTCAATTATAGGTTATGCAGTATTGAAGTCAATTATAGGTAATGCAGTATTGAAGTCCTCAATTATAGGTAATACAGAATTGAAGTCCTCAATTATAAGTAATGCAGTATAGAAGTCCTCAATTACAGGTAATGCAGTATTGAAGTCCTCAATTATTGGTAATGTAGTATTGAAGTCCTCAATTATAGGAAATGCAGTATTGAAGTCCTCAATTATAGGTAATGCAGTTTTGAAGTCCTCAATTATAGGTAATGTAGTATTGAAGTCCGCCTGACAGAGCTTGACACAAAAATCCATGACAAAGCAATCGAGAGAATCAGACATTGCCAACAGAACAATCGAAACAATCCGACATTGCCTACAGAACAATACAGACAATCGGACATTGCCTACAGAACAATACAGACAATCGGACATTGCCTACAGAACAATCGAGACAATCGGACATTGCCTACAGAATAATCGAGACAATCGGACATTGCCTACAGAACAATCAGACATTGCCTACAGAACAATCTAGACAATCAGACATTCCCTACAGAACAATCGCAACAATCAGACATTGCCTACAGAAGAAACACTTGACTTCGCTTCGCATGTCTACACTCCACCTCAGTAAATTACTCTGAATTTGAAAGCAATGCAAAAGGGACGAAGTATGACACTTCATGACACCACGTATAATACTTATTAATTTACTTCAATGTTGATATAGTCATCTCTCTTATAATCACTCTTCAGTCCCAACCCTCAAACATTGTTATCTCTGAGCAGGCATTGAATATCTTTATCCTACTCGAAGTGAGCGCCTGAGGGAGTAAGTGACCGTCGAGGAACCCAATAGGAGAAAAGGCAATTAAAGTCAGGATGAGTTTAATACTTTGCATTTAGGCATTTGAATATTCTATTAATTGTTGCTTCTTCTTTCTTGAGTCGCTCACGTCTTGACATCGAGTACTGGCGTACTGATATCTTGCCAGTAGTACGATGGGACGTTTAGAGTTGAAGCGCGTGAGTTGTGGCGCGTGCACTTCTTGTTAGTGCGTGGGTTGTTGAGCCCATCCTATCCGCAGACAAGATGGCTGATATCTGCTTCCTTTGCTCTGTTGATGGCTGTAAGTTGAGTTCTTCAGGTGATGAGAGTTCTTGGTGGAGAAGTTGACTTTGGAAGTGCTTGGTAGAGCGCGTGACACAGAGCGTTGCAGCCTCGTTATATAGGGCGGTTGGTTGGGCACTGCTGCCTGAGCGTAACCGCTAATTGGTTCATGTTGTGCTTCTGGTCATAATGGGGTCGAGCCTCGTCGCTGGATTCACTTCTTGTCCTGTTTGCTCATTGGTCTACATTAACATTCAGCACAAATGCTCATGCTTGCTGCTACTCGTAACGCGACGAGCAGTTCTAAACTCCAAATAATAATTTGTATAAAAAAAATTTATACAGAAAACTCATTTTGCAGTCATTTCCCATCGTGGTAGAAAAGCTGCCACTTGAGACCCAGGGGCGTACTCGCAATGGTGAGTCATCTGCTCTGCAATACGACACACACTTGTCACAACTCATAAGAACGAAGAAACGGTAGAAACCCCTCTTCACACCAAGTATCTCCCATTGAACAGCATATCTAATCTAGTGACAAGCATGCAGTGTGAACACAAGCTTGTACCATATCCAATAAAATGAGGTGAATGAAACTAAGGGTTATTGATATCCAACGCATAAAAAGATACCATCTCCATAAATTAACGAAAGGTATTGCGCAATGACTATGAAATAACTGGAAGACCATTAGAATATACTATAAACCATTATTCGAGTTAAGCTAAGTTCCATTTGTCTAGCAGTATGCATTTCATTCACTGTGCATGTCAGGCTAGTGAAATGAAGCGTGAAAGCTGACGTTGCGTTGTGTGAGCTGGCAACACACACCCACAAGCATAGACAACAATTACCATAGCCGGAAATATTACTCGTTTGTGGTGTACACTGACATTTTTCCCTGGGTCAGGAGGAAATGCCACATCAACATAAGACCACTAGAGGCTGACCACACTCAATTAAACCGACATGTACCTCTTAACTGAACTCTCCGTAGAGGAGAGGACCTAAGACGCACCTCTGACGAACACTTTACTGAACTCTTTGTCATGATAGTAATGATACACTCATATGTTTGCATATTCCAGGCGATGTATGAGACATATGTATTAGGTGTGTGTATCACACGACAAACGAGGTATCAAGCGTGGAGCGGTTAACCGAGAGGCGAGCTCGAGGGCAGGGGAAACATAAACAGAAGGGTTCGAGAAGGGTCGCGGTGTTTGGTTTCGTGGCTAAAGAACACTTAGCACACATGCAAATTTATCGGCGGAGACCTTGTGACTCAAGAATTACGAAGTTATGTAACTCTCAAGTTGATTGAAGAGTGGGCGGGGTATATCACAGACGTTTAGAAACCTATTTCAGACCATTGGACAAATAGGGAGATTGAAAAATGGAAAACATATGTGGTGATGGTAGTGATGTGGGGATAGTAGTGATAAGGTATAGTGATGTGGAATGATGTGTTAATGTGTAAGGATGTGCGATGTGTTATAAGGATGTGAGGTGAACGAGTACGCGGGGAAGGCGAGAAGTTGAGCCTCAGACCCATCAAAAACCAACGGCTATCGTGCAGCAGAACACAAACAAAACAAGCAGCGTAAGAAGTTCTGAACGCCTAGCTGCTAGGCGTTCAGCAGCTGAAATATGTCCTACGAGAGCCTCGAAACGTGGAAAACATCGGATAAGAAACTAACGGTCAAACCGGCAAACAGCTACAGGCAAGACCAAAGGCGAAAAGAGGGGCCAAAAATTAGGAGGCGTTTTTCTAGAAAACACCAACGGATTATATAAACAGCAATCAGGAAACCAAGGAGGTCAATATAGCAAGGCGTCATAAGTGTGAGCGACAGTGCTAGGAGCGGCGGGTCTACAGCGGGTGTCTATAAGCTGGGGAAGCGAGCGACATCGGGGCGACAACAAGCAAAAGACAGAAGCATCGGTGGGAGGCGAGACAACTTCTGGGATAGGAAACAAATAAATATAATAGGGTACCTCTATCAAGTCATAAGCGTAGTAGGGCACCTCTATCAAGATATGCACTTACGGACTTTTCTCTCATTTTAGGGAGGGAACCACGGGAACTACGGGATCTACAGGATCTACGGGATCAATCAGGATCAGGATCAGAATCTAACGCAAGCTGTCGGAATCTATCGGGACATCTACATCTACTACAACTACTACTTCTAGGAGTAATCGGATTCTTGGAAAAGTTCACATAAACTTGGGAAGGTTCCATCAGTAATTAACACGGAAAGACGCGGGACTTCAGCACCAGCTTGAATTTAATGTTTACGTGATCACTTCGGAATATCTACAACAGGAACTAAGTGGAAATATCAATTGATGCAACTTTATCTAGGTCCCTTTAAACCAGTGGAGGTTGGAAACCATCGGGAGAAGCCTGCACATGAATAGTGTAAACAATAGGGTGTGCTGAGCGCGTGTGCGTCCGTGCATCGAGATTCTTTGAACTGAATACCCGATAATGATAATTTTGTTAGTGAATTGGTTGATGGAACTGCAGTGATTATTAAATCAGGAGTATCGTTTGGCCAAAATTAAGAGCGAGGTTAAGTGATAGGATTGGAGTGCTTTTTCAGTGAATTTTGCCGTGTCCGCGTGTACTTAGGATGTGTTATAAAATGGAAAAGTGTTTCAATTTCGCAACCACTCGGCATTGTGTGATTTAAATAATTATTGTGAGTGGAATTGGTCGATTTGAGGGAATAAGACTACTTGATTCATAACAAATTTACGTGTTTTTTCATGTGTTTTTCCAGTAAATGTTGAGCTTATTAATTGTGTTTATACCCTTGTGTTGGCCTCATTAATGCATAATATAGTATTCATGTTAGGGGGTTTAGATTCCTCCAATTTGCGACATCTCTCTCTCTCGTTATGAAAAATTTATTGTATTCAATTAACGTAAAATGTGTATGATACATTCACCTTGTAAAAATTCAATTAATGCTGGTAATTATTACGTATTTATCCTGTAACCGTGCTCATAAAACGGTAGGAAGGATAGATGCGGGAAGACTTGGGAACTAGACCTCGACAGCGATGTGGGCTATTGCAGCTAGAGCAACATCTATGGCATAGGTAATGTTTAGGGGTATGGGTGGAGTATGTGTATAAATGAGTGAAAGGGAATTAAATTAATCATCACACCGACGAATAACAGCAAATTGTACACGTGCAGTAACCCGTTTATAAATAGGAAGATTCAATTATGCAACAGCAAGGAATGGAAGGGGGAAAAGTAAGCGTTGTTGCTAAGGTGTTATAATCATGAGTGTAAAACATCGAAGCCATCATCAACAATGAATCTTCAATGTAAGGGCAAATTTTAATATTATTGTCAATGTGATCGAGGTTAGCGACAGGGTAAATCTCGTAATTTGATGTGAGCATCTATTGATTTAACTAAATTGTTCCGTGAGCACACTTAACTATTCAGCTATCAAGTATGTAATTGACCTGTAATAGTGCACCGTTTAATAGGACATCATGGGCGGTTCATATGCCAAAATGTGGTAGATGACTCAAATTTCCCATCCCGTGATGTTTAGAATAACATGTATTAAATCTTTTGCGTGCATTATTGTCCTCTCTATTGCCATTGGAAAGAAATATCGGGAACCTTTTACCATTTCATGTATTCAGAGGATTAGAGTCCCTCTAGTGCGATTACCTGTTTGTTGCATTTGTGTTATTTACAAGTACTAATTGAAATATAACGGGACAACATGCAGAACAACCATGTATTGAAACCAAGATGACGTAATTTATGAGAGAATATATACAGGTGGTGGACAAAATAATGGAAACACCTTCAAAAATCAACAAATTATAATTTAATATGGTGTAGGTCCGCCTTTT
>VCRD01001608.1:106115-125751 GCA_006783055.1 Trinorchestia longiramus | reverse complement strand
CAAGCACTCTACGATACAAGCACTCTATGATACAAGCACTCCACGATATAATCACTCTATAATACAAGCACTCTACCGTACAAGCACTCCACGATAGAAGCACCCCACGATACAAGCACTCTACCACACAAGCATTTCACGATACAAGCACTCTACCATACAAGCACTCTACCATACAAACATTCTACCGTACAAGCACTCTACCATACAAACATTCTACCGTACAAGCACTCTACGATTCAATCATTCTAATACACAAGTACTCCACGATACAAGCACCCTACCATCTATGCACTGGACGATACGAACTCTACGATACAAGCACTCTATGATACAAGCACTCTACGATACGAACACTCTACAATACAGCCACACTATGATACAATCATTTTAAGATAGATTCAAAACTTTTGTTGCCATCTAGTGGTTTTAACTCCACATGCAATAATTATGCGTGAAATGCCTACGATGTACGCATAAAGATCTGACACAAAGCGTACTGCTCTCCCTTGGTACGGCCTATTGTCGTTCCTGAAGTCGATTAGAAATAATTCAGTTTAGTCCTTTATCCAGAATGTTCCGTTCTAAAGCTGGGAGAAATTACATGATATACGAGTAAAGATGAGTGATAATTCACGAAATACTTTGTCCAGTGAGAAAATAACTTGGTTCTTTTAGGGTTGAGGGTCGTCGTCGCCCCAGCTGCAAGGCGGCTATTAGGACGGCGTTTAGAGCGAGTTAAGCACATACGAAAATAAGCAACGGGACCACACTGCAATTTTGAGTGCGCTATTACCCCTTCAATCGCTCTCTAGTGATGTTAATAAAGGACTCCCAGGACAATAATCAACCTCTCAATTGCTGCCCAGCGCTCGTGAAAACTTTAAAACTTCAAATGAATTATCTCACTCCCCCATAAAGGCGATCATCTCAACAGCAATCCACCCATCGCAGCAACAATAACTCATGCGTGCCACACTATTTTCCTATTGTATGAAGTATGAAATATTAAGAACTCGTGTGCATGTATATTTAAGGAACGCACTATATGTTCAGAGTGCGTTTTTTATCATGTATTCAGTGATGTGTTCAGTGTACATATTTAATAGAGCAAACTTGAAGGCGTTAACTAGATGTACCGTCAGCAGACAAATGGTTAAGGGTATGATGTGATCAGAGTAGGTATCTAAGGAACTTGTTATGTATCAACCATGAATATTTAAAAGATATATCATGTGTGAAAAACGTATCAGTTTTTGATGCCTACAATTACAGTACACGTACCAGTATATGACTGCATCCAGAACTCGATGAAACTACTGGGTTTTACGCCTAAAGTGTGCCGAAGATTATCAAGATGTGAATGCATTACTAGTTGTAAAGTATGCCTTCGTGATGTTAAATCATTATGCACATTTTATACTGCGTGTTATAACACTGAACAGCATACGGCACGACACATCTTGTACAATGTGAGCAATCCAGTGAAAAGTTAAATCAAATGTAAAATATTTGTAAGAAAAACCCTAGGTTTTTATTCGTTGCAACATCTCCTGAGAGTTCAACTGATACTTGACCATCATTCAATTTAATTCTTTCATGTTAGTTACTAATAAAAGTATAATGTCGTGAAAGAGCTAATTGTACCTTAATCTAAATGAAATTTCAAATGTAAGTATATACGGAAATAGTTCGTAAATAGATTAACCAGTGGTTCAGTTTCAGGATTGTCCAATTAGTGGTTTGTCATCATTATCATTTAATAGTCTATCACTTTTATTTAGTGTTTTATTATCATTTTCATACAGTGGTCCATCGCTTTATTATTTAAAGTTTATCATCATTATCATTCAGTGGTCTATCATTATTATTTAATGATCTGTCAACACATCACAATTTTAAATTCAAAATACAAATCAGGAATAAATTTTGAAACACCTTTGTCTCCGAACTCAAATGACTTTTTATTCTTTTTAGATTCCTTTAAATTTTTGAAACCATCAAATTTGAAACAAAATTTTCACTCTTAGATAATGAAATGTAGATGGATTTGGTGATTTCTTAACTACAAGTACTACCAAATAAAATTCTGATGTGTTTACGATATTACATTCAGGTTAATCAGAGTTACTCAATTATTTTGATAGGTCACACAACTTCAGCTCGAGACATGGAGGTTCATGCGCAAGACTATGACCAAGCAGGAGACCTAGCACCGCTGAAAGAGCGATAATGATGTCATAGCTCATTGCAAAAAAAAAGATTTATGACCCCAATGAGCTGTGTATGACCAGTATAAATTCCCTGGAAGCCAACGACAGTTCGTAAGCATAAGTTCATCTCGCTGTGAAACAAGTGATGTCACTGAAGCGATGCAACGAGTCTAACACAATCCTGCCTTCTTAGTGCTGTCCCAACACCGGCCAAATCTTATAGTCCTGAGCATAAACTTTCTTTCACATTTTGCTGGAGAGAAGGTAATCTTTGATGCGACGCTATTTTCCCGTCATTTACGAACAAACTTTGCTGGCTTCTATTAAGGAATTCCCAGGGAAGCGTGTGGAAGGCCCGTAGGGGCAAAGACAAGAAAGAACACCAGCGGGTTTTAGGCCAATTGTCCTCTGCATCATTGAGGTGATCCCTCCATCTCCCCTATCCCAGCCCCCTCCTATCCATGTCTCTCTCTCTCTTTCTCTCTCTCTCTCTTTGTCTCTGTATCTACATATCTCTATCTTTTTCTCCCTCTCCCTCTCCCTCTCTTTGTTTGTGTATGAACGAGTAACTTTCTTTCTTTCTTTGTTTTTGTATCTTTCTATCTCACTCTTACTATTTCTGCTTGGCTTTTCATCAATGTATGGTTTATCTCAAAAAATTGTCACTTTTAGACTTTAAAATTTGTAAGAGAGATATCATACCGCTAAAATTGATGTATAAATTAAATATAGAGCTTCAAAATTTATTTCAATTTAAAATTCTTCAAGTTATTCAAAAACATGTTTCTTTGAACCATAAGGTGTTTCTCCAAACGTCATTTAACCAAACACCTAAAAAAATCTTTAGTATCACTTGCAGGCATCCCGAGTTTTACGACCAAAATCAAAAGGGACATCCATCTCAAAAGAATGCATAGTTATTTTGTCAACTTTATTTTTTCTCTGAAGCTGCCAGTTTCTCTCATTCAATGTATTAAAAAAAGTATTGCGTTCAACTTTCATTGCACAGACATTCTAAATTGTGCATTTTCACGCTTATATTTAAGTCCAAATTGTTAACTCTCTGTATGATTATGATAGAACAAAACAAACTTTTTTTGAGACATATAATCGAAAACGTCATAATTTAGAGGTTTCTGCATCGTTTTCCTTCCATCCGTTTATATCAAATTCATACATAACAGTATTTGCTTTCCATTTTTCTTCCACAACTCATTTTCAAGCACACTAAACATGTAGGTATTCAGTACAGAATTTTCAGATCAGTTCAGATTCTCCCCCTCCCCGATTCTCCCTCCTTAAATCGTGCACTGTCGATGACTTTCATTCCAATATCCGACTGCAAAACATGAGGTTCTTTCATTGAACTCTTATACAAAAGCTGGCGGTCTCCATCGACGTTACATTATCTCAACAGATAGCCTCATCTCTTTCTTTACATTCACCGCAGTTCAGAGCTTTCATGGCTGTTTAGAAAAATATTTCCAATCTACATGAGCATGAATATTTATGTGGAAGAATGACACTAAACTGTTCTTCTCTTCTCACTGGTACATCTTCATCCTCGGATCCGAACTCTCCAGGACGAGTGAACGATGGTAGTTCTTTAGCCATGCATATTGAAAAGTTTGCTAGCTTTTATAGATGGCTAAAGAATTTACTGGAATATGAATTAATAGAACAAGAAATGGAACAAGATGCGGTAAGGGAACCTTACGAACAACATATTTTAATAATGATGAATGCATGTCGACATATGGAAATATCGTAATGAACTTCACACCTAACACGTTGTAGAGAGGTCGAATATCGAGCATGGACTCAGCCAGCTGCTTTATGTACTTTATAATACTGAAATTTGAAAAGACATTCATGAATAATTTAGAAAGTAATAAGAAACAAGATTAGATCTTACACTGATCCGGCGCATACATGCTCAGATATACGGGTAAGTTTTTATTAATTTTAATAGTACACACTTCTTATGGACATAACCCCAATTACAATAATTTACACGAAGAAATAATTTACCATTCACTAAAAGGAAGCAGCGAACTTTTCAGGAGTTCTGCAAAGCTGTCAATGCTTCGCTTTCAACTTTATTCTGCTAAACATTCACGGACAAAATGTGTGTCAAATTAGTCATACAAAATACAGAAGCTTATGATTCCCAGTGTCCGCCATATCAATGACATTAAAAACGATTTCAACACAAGTGTCATCATTGCTAATTTTAGCTAGCTATTTAATCAAACGCAAACACAGTGACACTACTGCGAATGAAGAAACTTATTGCACATGACGCTACACGAGCCTAGGCCTTGCCATTAATTCGTTTTTGCTGTCGTCGATCATCATAAGCGAAAGCTAGGAGTTGTCAAAGAAATGGCCTCGTAATGAACGCTAAAACCGGGAGTTTTGAGGAGTAGGTGTATGGGCACACGAGGAGACAAAGGGTGCATTTTTACGGCTCCGTAAGTCAAATGAGAGAAAAGTGGGCGGTCGTAGCTTGGTGTTTCTTGAGCGTGCATTCATTTAGCATTCGAAAGAAAGCAGCAAGTGCACCAACAAGACCTATTAAGCAGGCCTGGCTCGCCTAATTTAATTAGAGGACCGCCCAACCACGGCTTCTGCATGCTGATGGTCTTCTAACACCATCACTTTCTGCCCCCCACCAAACTCCATTCAAAATGAAACACAATTTCTTGCATCCCAAAGGCAAATATGCCTAACACACTTTGGGTCGCCTTCTTCTCTTAAGCAATCATTGTACAGTTTTGGTTACCTAAGAATCATTTTTTATATCCCTGCTTCTCAATTGAAGTCTTGTGTTTTAATTTCATGGCATAGGTGTTATATCGCTGTTATATGGACTGAAACTTCCTTTTAGGCGTTCATAATCGTCCAAGTTTCACCATTTCACCAAGCACAATTATACTTAATTTTTACCTAGCCCTGGGATATGGTGACAAACCCATTGCGATGAAGAGACAAAATACAATGAAAAATGAATCCAATTCATAAGAAATATTTGAGTTCTATGAACCCTCTGAAATTTTTTAAAGTTCACTAAGATGATCATTAGACGGATAGAGGTGTAGGTGAGGCAAAATACATAACGACTAGGTGCGTTATCTGTATGCAAACAAATATACCTATCTAGCTGTAGTCTTTCAGTATAGTCCACGTAATGCTTTCAAGCCTGTAGACGTGCAAGTATGAATGCCAATTTTCGAAAACTCATCACCCAGAACAAAAATTCAAAAAATTAAGAGTTTTCGGGGCTAATGTTCTACATAAATAAATCAACATTTTTACAACCATCTATTAGTAACTGGAATGAATATTTTCAACAAATAGTAAGCTAATATTGAGCCTCAGACTACATGTCAAACATTGACAGATCCATGTCAAATTAATATTAAACAATTGTACTTCTTGTACTTATTATGCCTTGAATATGAAGATGGTTCAACGAGCGTGCAATATCTCTTGCTGCTCTAAACCTAGGAACATAAATCACGCTGAGTACTAAAATTTATACATAAATCATGCCGTTCTCATTAGCACAGTGAACAAGATCCTAACATGCTGCAGCTGAGAGAAGTAAAGCTTGTCTTCACACGAGCCACTTCAAGACGCAGCTTCAGGATTTTTATCCCCCCGTTGGGAAAATATTTCTGTCACTTGACGTTAGGACACGCAAATGAGAAACATTTCCGAGACGAAATGCATGTATTTATCAGCAAGCGGAGGGTAATGTAAAACATTTTGTGAGCTTCATTGAAACTGAGCAGTGTTCTGGGCGTCAACAGTAGGAATATTCTCACAGTTTATGTCATGGTTGCCTGTAGGGAGAAGATTAGTGCAGGAGGGAGGGATGATGAAGAAGTAGATGGACAACGAACATCGAGTTAATAGAAATATTATCATCATAAGCAGGTTGATAGGAAATATATATGTACTCTTCCTGATTCCTGCGTTCCAGATGCTCTTATGTATTGAACAAAGATCAAAATGGATTAGAGTGATTTTATTTGAAGAATATTGCAATCTGGAGCATTAAATTAAATGATCACTACACGTTTTTGCCACTCAGCTTGTAAGCATCTCACGTATGAGCTTTTACGATAGTGGTAACTTATTTTTTTTTAAATTATTATTATGGTGAGCTTTGGTATGCCGACAGTTAATCATTATTATTACGCAATATTTCTAACGGACATTTCTTCCTTTACCTTAGCTCTCCGCACGAGTGTATTACAGATTAACTTATCGACACAGTGTAACGACGGCGTCTTTCAACCTCAGTAAAAAAACTGAGCGAATGGAGGGACCGTGGGGGTTAAGAGGTGAAGTTAGGGAGGGGGAACTGCTGGCTGGAGGGGGCGGAGAGGAAAGGAAAAGGAATGTGGGAAGTTGGGGTGCGCAACAAAGCCGGTGTCGCCCGAACACTTGCGAGGCTCCGGACCAAATTCAGCGCCGTCGTCAAGCGGAAAATCACTCCGGAGGACTTGTGAGGACAGGCGGTCGAGGCACTGACGTCTTGGAGGGTTGTGAGGACAGGCGGTCGAGGCACTGACGTCCTGGAGGGTTGTGAGGACAGGCGGTCGAGGCACTGACGTCTTAGAGGGTTGTGAGGACAGGCGGCCGTCGTTTGTGAGTTGCATATGTGCCTGTTTTCAAATAAAAATATTTCATATCCCATTCTTTACCCAAATTTAACGTCAACAATAATGCAAGCAGACTATACATGCAGAAAAAACGCATGCTAGTCGTTTTTTTATTTGTGTGGGCATTTGAACTTTTAAGAAGATAATTGTGAGTACACGTTTCATAAAATTATCCTTCAACTCGGAAACTTTTTAAGCCAAAAAAGATAAGAAGTTAGAGCCATTTTCTAGTAGATATTTTAAACCTTTTTGAATGAAGTCGGACCTCTAAATATATGGTTTTGAAGTTAAAATAGAAATGTAAACAATTATGCGCAGTAATTATTCGAGTGGCATAAGTGGCAACGCTTGGATACTCAAATTCAGAAGTCTGTTAGCATAGAACAGCTGTGGCATGGAAAGAAAAACACCAGAAAAAACACATACGTTGAAAAATAATGAACTTCGTGACCAGAGAATGGGATATCTTGGAATAAATTTTGAATTTTATTTTTGGAACCAATATTGTAATCAACACACCCTCGTCTTTTGTTTGTGTAGTGTTAACTCACACAAAAAAATCCCTGTATTTCATTAAATGCTAGCAACAAGACGCCTCCCAAAAACAGCTTGAGTTCAGACAAGGAAAGCACCTCGGAGCACTGAGTCACACGATCCAGCATCACCACAGCAGCGCAGGAAGAGTGTTGTAGCGGTCCTAGCTTTAAATTGTTACTCCGATCAGACGGGGTTTGGTCCAAGTTTGTCGAGATCGAGCGCAGTGAGCGTGAACTGGGGACTGATGCAGCCCTCCGTCTGCTCCAACTTCCGAGATTGCTGAGGCATTGCCCTCACTAACTTTGCTACATCATTACCTAAGACTTAAGGTTTAATGTTCCACAGTTATTCGACAAACTTGCTCAATAGTGGGAACAATTTAACGAATTTTACACTCTGCTCCAGCGATGAGATTTCTTCAAGGAGCATTAGCTTGTGAGATTTGAGGCTTGATTTTTTTAAGCTTCCGAGAGAGAAAGGGAGAGGAGATAGGAAGTGAAATTATAATAATGAAAGTTAGTTGCGAAGTCTTCCAGCAGTTGTGACAGTTGCTTTTCTATGCTTTAAAATAATGAAAAGATTTTGGGAATATGACTGGAGGAATTCTACGTATATCTTCACTCCTCTGCATTTGATTTCACTCCAAGTACAATGAATTAGTTCCGGGTTGACTGAAAAGGGAAGAGGCTATCAGAACTGTTTATGATTTTTTTTCAATAGTTATTGAAGAGTCATTGGAACCGAATTGATGTGGACTGTGGAAAATATTTTTTTCATTTATTAAGGCTCCTTAGATTACGTGCTGGGTGAGCAACATATGTAGAAACGTTTCAGATCAGTTCCCAAAATAAATTCCCTCTTTGCCTAAAAGCAACGACACCGTACGACTTAGTGAACACATTTTCAATTCCCTTAAGGGACTGTAAAATCACCTCGAAATTTGCAGCTAAAATAGGCTTCATCTATCACAAGCAAATGTTGCAGAAGGTAAGCAGACAGAGCAAGCAAGACTATTTAAACTGAGCTCGGCTTCAGCTTGTCCGTACAATTCCCACGAGCTCGTGCGCTTCCAACAATTTTTCAACACAGCGAGAATTTTGAAATTGAAGTCATTCCTCGTTTGAATTATTCATCAATCAAACTGTGAGACAGTCGACTGCAGGATGCAGAACCTCATAAATATTGAATAAATTATTCAACGCACGCCAGCAAAACAGAATATGAGTGAACAATTGTGCCTAAGAATAATCTAGGGATTATATTAAGCGGAATAACAGCTCTAGGGGGAAGTTCGATGACTGAAGTCTGGATCAAACGTTAAAAAAATTCAATCATTCGAAGCTGTGTTTTGTTTGGCATGAAATAGATGGTGGGAACTCCAGTTGAAATTATTTGTTGGGTCTGATCAGCTTAGATAATCCGCATAAGCTACGGGCATACTAACTTTCTTACTTATGCGTCACACTTGGATTCAAAATTGTACACGAAAACGAACGATCCTCATGATATGTGTGAAGTAAAAATCACTATCAATAATTGAACTAACAATTACATAAAGTAGTTATACTAATCGTTACATGAATTAATAATGCTATCTATGGTTACATCAACTAGCAACCAACCGTCATTTAACTTTACCCGCGTGAGAAACATGAAAAGATCCTCACGATATGTGTTAAGCAATAGTCACTATTAATAATTGCACTCATAACTACAACAATTTATAATATCATTCACGTGAAAAACAACCATATCAATAATTACATCAACTAACAACTAACTATTGCTCAACTGTGACCACATGTCGGATCTTGTCCCTCACGTTCTCCCTCGTAGGTCGCCGGACCAATTAGAGTGCGACAAATCCCGCGCTTTCGCAAGTAAAGATTGCATTTCCGCTGCTCACGTTCAGTCACAGTCGCCCAGTTTGGCTCGAATGTATCAGGGTTTTCCTGTTAATGAGATTAGGGACATCCTGCAGTGCGCCAGTCTTGCTTCTGCTGCCCTTGCAGGTGTTGTTGTGCACTGGGCAGGAGCCCTGCAGGGGCACGGCGTTAAGCTTTAGTGCTATCGACAGGGAAAGCTCATGTGTACATGCGTTGAACTCATGTGTGTGTGAGTTAAGCTCACGTGGCAAAGAGTTAAGCTCATTTGTATATGCGTTAAGCTCATGTGTGTAAGCGTTATGCTTGTGAGTCGATGAGTTAAGCTCATTTGTATATGCGTTAAGCTACTGTGTCGAATAGTTAAGCTCATGCTAAGTGTAGGTGTGGTAATAATATTTCTGTGGTTCAAAACTACAAGTTGTCGAGAATCAAGGAAGAAATAAAGAAAGAAAAATTGAAAGTGAGAAAACACAATACAACTTATTCAGTACTAAGCATGCTACAAATTTATTTCTTGAGTGTTCCTCAAGCATTTCAAGAATCATTGCTGCTTATCAAGAGATAAGACAAGTTTCATGGTCGTTTGTTCAACATGATCTTAACATATTACGTACAGTATATTCCTTACAAATATTTCTGTAACAGTAAATAGGCTGTAATATTTATTCCGTATTCTGCATGTTCATACGTTAGCGTCGTTTCGTCTAAATGACTTTTGGAAACGCCTTTCTGCGGTGAACTCACCACTCATCGGAACGTACTTTGGTGAATAAAATGACTTCTGACTACTATTAAGACAAATGTACTCGAAACATAAGAGTCATAAAACACATTCAAATAATATGTATAATAATGGAGTATCTAGTACCTCAAAAGGCGGTACAAAGACGTAAAGGGTTAGATAATAGACCACAATGTAGGCATAGTCTGTGCAGTACCTAGACATACATAGTGGCTTTCAATGCTCTGGTTGAACACTAAGTAGAAGTGCGGGAGAGTATGCAGCTTTCTGGCGGTAAATAATGCCCTGCTATCTTAACAAGGCTCTCACTCTGACCCTTCCCGTAAAAATTACATTATCCTGGGTTTCATATGCTAAAAAGTTTAAATGTTGAAGTTTTAAGTCCTAATCCCTACTCTTCGCAACGATTCTATTGAACGACACTAACTCCACAAAACACAAATTGCAAAGAAATTACATTGCCTAATGCATATCTTTTCATAATCACCTTTCCACAAGCCGATGAATTTAGATAAGGGACTTTTTGCCCCAGAGGTCTCAAGCGTCAGCTGCTGCACGGGATCTCCGTCCGAGCTCCAGCAGTTGTGAATATTCCACTGCTTCTGTTGAAGACAATCAAGCAGCTCAGAAGGATGGAAAACTAGCCAATCTAGAACATCTGAACTTCACATTTACGTTTAAGAACACATTCACGTTACACTTTCTTTGGGATCAATACGTTTTTAATCGCTTAGAAGTACCGAATTCGTCTTTTGTTCAGTATTTCAACATTACGTCATTTAGGAAGGTAAGAATAGATGTAGAGAGGACAAACGATTATGTTCATGTGTTGCTATTACACATAAATCTATCCTTAGTAGGCGGCTGCTAGGTATTTGACTGCATGAACCACCATAGCGCTCACGTGGATACTTCATTTTAGTTATTTTGCCCTACTCAGACATCCACGATTCTTTAACCAAAACTGAAGTGGAACAAATCAATTTTTTTATAACGTGTAAAATTAACGCATCGATACTTGATGGCATACACGTGGTGATCAACGCTTAATTAACGTGGAAATAAAAGGAAAAAGTGGGGATAGCGGATATTGGATTCAGATCTTTTTGCAACAGTTTTTGTTGAAGAAGAAAACAACGCATTTTTTATTCTGTTTCAATAGATACTTCACTGCACGGACGTCGATGAAGTATAACAACGGTAAAATAACCAAAAAATAAATATTTTTACAATTTGATACTGATTCATTAGCTCCATGCTTTGACATTTATCACGGCACGGTTATGAGGAAATAAATATATAAACCTTAAAGCTGTCATGCAATGAGTGTTAAGAACTTCAATACGCCAAGACTTGCCTTTTTTCTGCATTTGTCTTTAGTGACTCTGTCCTCTGCAGGCTATCCTCGGTGGACAATTGAAGGTGAGATCCTGCACTATTATCCACGTATATATAAAAACTTGATAGTATATAGTATAGTAACTTGATCGTATACATAGTAACTTTATAGTATGTATGGTAACTTGATGGTATATATACTAAATTGATAGTATTCATAGCAATTTGATAGTATATATAGTAACTTGATAGTATATAGAGTAACTTGAAAGTATATATAGTAACTTGATCGTATGTATAGTAACTTGATAGTATACATAGTAACTTCAATATTAAATAAATTCATGTTTATTCATATCGGAACAAGATAATAAAGAGAGAGGAGATAGGAAGTGAAATTATAATAATGAGAGTTACTTGTGAAGTCCACCAGCAGTTGCTACAGTTTGACAAAAGAGGAGTTACTTAACAGAACACATCAGCTAAACTCGTATTTTCTGTTAAAGAAGGAAAAAAATTTCTTTCAAATTCATACTCCAAAATCTATTCCGTCTCATGGAGTTGAAGGAATGTCTTATACATTTTTTTCAAAATGAGACATTGTGGCGGAAATTGACATTTGATGGTAATGTTGTTGAAAGAATGCACGATTAGTTTCGAGTGATTGAAATATGAATAAACCGATAAATACAAATTTGAACATTTGTTGACCACACAATCGGATCATGACCAATCAAAAACAGACTAAAACCTCACACCCGAATGCAAAGAAGCTGCCTAATTTCTATGTAATATCGCAGTGAAAGCTTCACTTAGGAATAACAATCTAATTCCAAGAACAATTATACGATTTACCGTGTTATTGAGGACTGAAAATTCATTCAAGCTTATTTGCGACCTAATGTGTGATGGGATAGAAAGAACAACAGTTTGAAGGACTGAACAAGCAGAATTAGATAAAATTCCAAGATTCTGCCTCGCTAATAAACGAGAGTACAATAAACTGTAAGTAATGATGAATCAAAAGTACAACTGAATACTTACAAGCTTGTGAGCGGAAAATATGAATTACTTGGTCAATGAGTAGTAACTATACGTAGTAATTACCAGGTGAATGAGTACTGCGCCGTATCTATCGTTTACAAAGGTGGCTTATCGTACTTTTGGTATAACATTTAAAGCATGAAATGACCTGAGACTGTCAATTGATTGACTTCGCCGCACCAAGCCATGAAATAACCATACAACCTTCCGTTTGAAATAAAACCAAATTACTAAATGGCACAAAAATTAGCAAATGTTAACATGTTGGCTAAATTTTAAACTGACTTCTGAAATTCTATGGAACTGACTAATATCGAAACGAAATAATTGCTGTGTAGATAGTTACGCGAATGATACTCAAAATTTGACATCGGTTGTTTGGATTCCTTTATTCCATTGTCTTACTTTTCAAATGACCTTCACCAGGAAAGATCAACTACATGGTGGGGACTTCAAATTGTTGTCCTCTTTTATTCATGATGTATTCCATTTTAATTTTCAGATTATCTAAGTGTAATACAACATTAGGAAGCTACAGAAATCAGCTAATTGCCAGTGTTGGGTTTAAACAATGGAGCAAACATACGAGGAGTTATCTGAAAATTCTTTCATTGAAGCAGAAGTGAGGTGTGCGGTGGTCATGACCCTGGTTCACAACAACGAGGAAAGTGGACAACAGAACCATCGCCAACACCAACGGGGTCTACATGAGGACCATCCAGCGTACTCGTAAGAAGTTGGAGAAGAGTAAGGATTCCCGTGGAGTTATCACAAGAGCTCCAGAGTCTCTGGACGACCGCCGGAAGTCGAGAGATGCGAGTTTTGTCAAGAGGGTTGAGACCATGATCGACAACTACCTCTCCACGAAATCTATGGCTGCTGAAATGAGGGGTTGATAAACGAAAAGTTCAACGCTGCGTGAACGAGAATTTGTGAGGAGGAGGAGGACAGTGCTCCTTGCCATTTCTCCAAGCGCTTCCTCGCCTGGCTGGAGGAGCACTGCTACGACCTCGTAACCAAGCGCCAATGGCCCCCCAGCAACCCGGATTTGAACTCAATGGATTAATTTTTTTAAGCATTTTGGAGAATTGAACTAACCGACGCTCTCATATCACCAAGGTATCTCTTATCGCCTCCATCAAGGAGCACTGCACCTCCATGGACAGGGAGATTGTGAAGAAGGCCTGCGGGAGCTTCAGGACCAGGATCGAGCGCGTCATCCAGGCTGAGGGCAGCTATGTCGAGTAGAATGTTTTCCTGATATCAAATCCTTCACTCTGCTTTTTTAATTGAAATAAATATCTTAAAAATTTACCGTTTTATATTCTTTTCATTAAAAAGCGAGCTGCGGCGACAATTTGAAGTCCCCATCCTGTAAGTCTTTGCGTCTCCATACATTTTTCATCATGCATTTAGTCCCTGGAGAATTCCAATAATGTACAGGGTGTCTCAAAAAAATGTACTCACCCTTTAACCGTTGCTAACATGCTGTCTTCTTTGTGTTGCAGGTGTGAGGTTCGAACCTTTGCGAACATGATTCTTTAATCACATTTAATCATGTTTGCAAAGGTTCGAACCTCACACCTGCAACACAAAGAATACAGCATGTTAGCAACGGTTAGAGGGTGAGTACATTTTTTTGAGACACCCTGTATTTGATACTTCATGTTTGTGTAATGCATGGAAAAATGACCCAACTAAGACGAAGATAACCTCAACAAATAGATCAATCCCAAGAGGAAAAATTAGTTAAAAATATTAATTCAAAAGTATAATTTAATTAATTCAATGACTATGCTAAAAATTATTTTACGCTTCAGATTTTGAACTTCTTACTAAACAATCATTGAAAAATAACAATGCACGTTAATATCAAAATCATTAATTTAAAATTATGCTCGAAATTCATAATTTATTTGATTTCTTAGTGATTTTTCTTTGCCCCAGAGTGTGCTCTTCCCACCGGCCCTGACCACCCGGTCACACCTCACAGCCCCAGCATCCTCAGCCTGTCCAGGATGGTCTGGATATCCGAGGCTTTCTGGTTCCAGTACTCATGGAGCGCTCTGCCTCAAGACACTTGCGGCCTGGAAAACAATGTCTTGTACTTCGTGCAGAGAAAACAATCATTGGAGGACAGTCGGCGACACTTCACATTCACCTCGTATCCATCCTACCGAGAGTGGCTGGTCGACCGGCAAGATGGAGGAAGAGAAATTGCTTGCCGTGGTTCTGTAGCAGCGCTGGGTAAAGGCTCTTACGGGTTTGCGTCTTGTGAAAATGGTAAATGCCATTGAAACTTGTTCATGAGTGAACTAGTTTGTGTATCTTATATTCGTATCATTAAAACATCGCTTTAACTGTATACATGTGTAATTATTTATATACAGATTTCAGTGCTGAATTTCCTAGTACACTGGAGTTAGTTCAAAAATAATTTTTTAAGGTTCAACTAATATCAAATCAGATTTTCGTACAAATTATAGAATATATTTTGAATCAGAAAGGTAGTTATATGGTTCTAAACATAGCACAGTTGTAATTTATTGATGTATCAAATAGGAAAATATTTTCCGGTTTCTTGCACTTGTTATCGGTTTTCCCTAAGTTGTTCTTTTTTTAAAATTAATTATGTATTCAGGTTTATCTTCACAATTTTCTTATTATATAGCATTTTCAATCTTCCTTCCATATCCATCAGCAGTACTCGGTAAAACAGTCAATGATAAAATATCGAACTATGTAGTCTATGTAGTCTATGTAGTCTATGTAGTCTATGTAGTCTATGTAGTCTATGTAGTCTATGTAGTCTATGTAGTCTATGTAGTCTATGTAGTCTATGTAGTCTATGTAGTCTATGTAGTCTATGTAGTCTATGTAGGCTATGTAGTCTATGTAGTCTATGTAGTCTGTCACCATCTCGATGAAACAGTTAATGAGTAGACAAACACAGCATTTGTTTACCGGTGCTGAGTATAAGAAGATATATGTACTCAGCATTCGTTTACCAGTGCTGAGTATGTGATGATGATGGATCTGTCTGGAATCTCGCGCGTTTAATTTTCCAACAAAATATCCATGATTAGTCAGCATAATTAGTAAAAATTGGGTATGAGTTCTATTGTACAACAAATGAAGCTCAACTTATTCCTCTGCGATGAGAATTTCAGAAACAAGCTGGTAGATAAAGACAGTTTCAGTAAATGCATAATCGTAAACAGATTTCTGTTGTTTAGACGTTACCTGTACAAACATAATATATTCTGCTCAGATTTTGATGTTCTCGACTATCAATTTTAAAGTGTTCTGAAGATTTCATCAGACGAAAGCAATTCTTAGTTTTTCAGAGGACGTGTTCAATTTCTGATGATCAATAAAATCTTTTTAGCACATCTCAAAAATACTAGAATTAGGTCTAGCGTTCCCTGGGTAATCTACACACAATGAAAGAGATCATCGGCACTAACAAACACAGGATGGTGCAGCTATTAATATACATGAATAACTACTAAGAGATCTAACATGCTAATCTTTTCATAATTATAAATAAATACGTTTCATCCATACTGCTCTTCACACAATTGGAACAAGCATCGGCAATAGCTAACAAAATGAGGATGACATTATAAATATGCATAAATAACCATTCATTCTTCTACCATAAATATCTTACCTAAATAATGAAGAAATAGATTTCATTGATGATACTTGGTTGTCCCCAGACTATCTGAAGGTGCTGAGCGCCGCGAGGTCCTGGCGTGCTGGAATCCCTCAGTCCTTCTTCCTCATCCTCTTGGGTCTGGTCGCTGGTCTAGTGCTCCTCATCTCGATTATTGGTCTTCTTGTTTTCTTCATATCGAAAAAGAAGTTCACCGGATNTCATAATTATAAATAAATACGTTTCATCCATACTGCTCTTCACACAATTGGAACAAGCATCGGCAATAGCTAACAAAATGAGGATTTCATTGATGATACTTGGTTGTCCCCAGACTATCTGAAGGTGCTGAGCGCCGCGAGGTCCTGGCGTGCTGGAATCCCTCAGTCCTTCTTCCTCATCCTTTTGGGTCTGGTCGCTGGTCTAGTGCTCCTCATCTCGATTATTGGTCTTCTTGTTTTCTTCATATCGAAAAAGAAGTTCACCGGATTTTTCTCCTTGCACAATCACAGATTGGATACAAACCTCGCCGCTCCTCCAACCACATTTGAACCACCGAATATATAGTGCCTAGGTTTTTATACATATCTTATGAAATTTTTCCAATGTAGGAAAACTTCATTTCAACTATTTTAATCAAACTTTATTTCGATCATGATGACCTACAGTGTGAGCACACCAACCTCAAAGAACTGCGATAGTTCTCCGTCGTGGGCTTTATTTCAACTTGGATCGTGTCTTAGTGGTCCTTAGAAGCAAAGAAAATAAGGAAAAAACTTTATTCCATTCAAATATTAATGATATATACAATGGTTTTGAAATTCTTAATGTTCACACCTTACGATTAGTAATCATGTTTCCAGCGACTGTTGCTGTCCATCTTGTGACGTGAGGTAGAGGCTCGTAGGGATACGTTGCGATGATTTGAAGTTTGAGGAAATAGTAAGCTTAAATCAGTCAGTTAGTCAACCTACCTGGTGGTGTGCCACGACCTGACAAAATGTGAGACAGAAGCACATTTCACTAAAAAATTACTATCAACTCGGCTACAGCGGAGAAGCCGAAAATACATATGACTAAGATGTCAGCACCTTGTCATCGGAATTCAATAGATTAAATCAGTCAACCAGTGGCATATTCACACTTCAATCACTCGTGTCTAATGAAGGGTGTACTCGCTGCTATGGATGGTGATAAAGAGATGAATGGTTAACGTGTCATCACAGCCACTAGCCTAACTTCTTCATGAAAACCAAAAATAAATCTTGCCTACGGGAGACATATTAACAGGTTTCCTGCGATTGCCTAGCTGGTGCAAATCTTTACTTTTTACACATAATTCACCAAAAGACTTGAAAAAAATTACAGAACCTAACCTAAGTGACCCACCAGTGGGTCCCATCACAGGAAACGTGTTAATAAAATCCATTTGATGGGGTAGTTTTTTGCAGCTTTCAATTCATATACATCCCCTGCCAAACTTTTGAAAATGAACTCTCAGTTTTGAGCAATAAAATTTGGCAAAAATGTTGCCAACACTAACATGCGCATATGTGAAATTTTTTAATTAGTTTTGCACAGCAATAAACCAACTACAGCAATACCGTTGTTTTGGAGCCCTGCCACGCTTTTGTGCCTTGCAAGTTTCCAGCTAAAATAAACCACGAAAGTGCCTTAATGACCAAGAAAAGGCATATATGTATTGTGTTTAAATTAGCTGGTGTTGAATGTGTGAGATACAGCTGCTAGTTTGGGCTATGATGTCCATTCTGTGAAAAAAAGTATTTCAGCAATTCTATAGCCAAAACCAAACGGAAAAAAAGGAAAAATTCAAGGTTCTGTAAAGTTTGGTTGTGCTTGGGGAATTTTAAGCAACCAACTTTAACAAAACCTAATCTAACTGTCCGTGTGACCTTACTCAAGGAGAATAAAAGAACTCATCACAGGTATTCAGCTTGGTATTCAAGAAGTTGGCATGAGAAATAGCTTGGAATCTTCTTGGGATGATTTAGCCAGTCCAGAGCTTCCAGATGATGGTTAGGCCAGTCCAGCTTCAGGGGTGAAGGCCAGTCCAGAGCTATAGCGACTGTGGCTTGAAATGTTGCACGAGCACAGCAAGTACAGTAGGAGCAGTATGTGGCGTATAAGTGTACAAGTGCAGTTAGTCTAGTAAGGGGCGTATACCAGTGATAGGTAGGTGAGTGAGTATAGGGCCAGCAAGGTGGGTGGTAGACGGTCCCCCAAATTCAGGGAATTCTAACCTAACGTCACATGTTGAAGTTCAAGAGTGGCGTTGCTGGGAGAGCTACGTCTAGATAACGAGCGTGAGAATGTTGCCAGAAAAAGTTTCGATTGGAAATACTCTCTGGCTAACGCTCTTAATATGAATATTATTATTATAATGTGCACTAAATATGCACGTTTTAATCGTAAAGAGTTCGTAAAAATCACTCGAATTTTAGGCCTATTTTTATTACTAAAAATGAAGGTTATTTTAATACTTGTAATTTTATAACCTTTAAAGGGGTAGCAGGTCATGTTACAGTTCTGGCGTGGCATGATTTGTCCAGAGTGAAACGGAAAATACGCAGAAATCCTCACTCAACAAGCAAGAGTGTGTTTGAGAATGTTGGTCTACGCCATGTATCGAAAACGGCTCTATGTCGAGTGCTGAGAAGTATGGCAGAACACGTTTTGCTCGACATAAGACCTTCTCATATGCAAAGACATAAAGATTATCGTCATGAATGGGTTACAACTTACCTGAAATTGAATTTTAAACACGTCTTCTTCCCTGATGAGATGCGTGCTACCCGCGATGGACCTGACGGGGAGAACAAAGTTTGGATTCCGGAAGGAGCTTCTCGCCTCCAACACCTTCATAATCAACAAGGAGGTGTTATGATATGGGCCGGAATTGTTGGCAAAGAATTGGTGGGTCCTTTTAGAATCCCTGAAGGTGTAAAATTAACTGCAGCTACCTATATTGACTTCTTCAAGAAGATGGTTGTGTTACCTTCTGGGTTAAGGCGGGAATTTTTTTTTGCCAACCAGTCGGTGAACTTCAATTTAATATGAGTTGAAATTTGCCTGCGGTATAGCACCCACTTGAGGAGAACTGAAAGACCAATTGAGCTTTAGTACTCAGCTTTATTTCTGCATAAAGGTAATGGCCTCAAGGGAAATGGCCAAATCTTCAGGGTTTCCGTCCACAGTGATTTAGGCCTCACGAGTTGTCGCCACCAGGAGTTGGAGTTGCAGCAGCAGTATCTCAGCGATACAAAGAGGGTAACCAGTAGGCAAGCAGTGAGGGCCGGGCTATAATATGCCTGCGCAGATTTGTAGGGGTGAGCAAACTCCATGCAGTTCAGTAAAAACAGAAAAACCTCGTCACCATCACTCATTGCATTTACTAACCATAGGAGGTCTGCCAATGTAGCACTCAGATTTCAGACTTCAACCTGGTGCCCAATACTTTGGTCCAGGGCCCCATTCATTTCCACCAATGAGATGGGATATTTATTTTTAGGTTGACATTTACCTCC
>VCRD01001608.1:67295-104570 GCA_006783055.1 Trinorchestia longiramus | reverse complement strand
AATCTTTACGCTTATACAGTATCTAGAATTTTTAATGCTAGGACCAAATGACGATTTTACTTCTTATACTTAATTTTATTAATTAAAATACTCTATTTGTATATTTTTGGGCGATGTAATATCTCTACAGTTGTTCTGTGGTTCCAAAATGGTTGGTTGTTCTTGGTTGGTTGGTTGGTTGAACAAGATGGTTGTTCTGTGGTTTCCTGCCAACAGAAAAAAGCTTGATTTCATGCATGACAATTCCCCATCACATGCTGCAAAGACTAAAGTAGAATATTTGAGGACTCAGATTCAAAGATAACCTACTGCTGAAATGGCTAGCATGTTCTCCTAACCTTCTTTTACTTCTTCTCTGTCGTGTTTATTTGGGGGTTCGAAAACTAGTCCATGAAGGTAGGTTAATTTTTTATTTTGTTTACAACGTTTCCTTTGTTCCAACCAGTAAAATTGGTAGAGGGAGCAGTGAAAATTCCTACTCCTAATCTTAACCATATTATGAACCTGTGGTCAATTCTTAATTAAGCAACTTGTTTACCAGTCGGGACGTCAATTTTCCACAAAAGATAAGTTAGGAAATGAACTTAAAACTTGTGCTAAATGTATTACTGCACCTGAAATAAGAAATTTGATAAAATCCATAGACAGACGTCAGCTGACAGTTGGTAAAACACGAGGAGACTATAATAATCATGGATGTATTTTTCCGTAAATTGTGTTAAAAAATGTTGGTGCTAAAATGTTTGTATTGTTCATGCCTTGTTTTAGTATACTTAGTAAAGCCTAAAATGTAAAAACATGCATCTTATAGATTTTTTATGTCGATATACAGAATTGTGGAACGATTAAAATTCTACAAAATTAAATGAATTTAAAATCTTCCTTACTATTGGACTGATCGATGTAAAACTTTGGCATAGCAGTTATAACCTTATATGGAAGTAACTTCTAAAAATTGGCAATGATTGATACATTTTCTTGTCCATGGGTAAGAAAAATTATCTTGAACGAAACCTGAGTAATTTGCGTGGGTCTTACAGTAAAGCAATCATGGTCACCTGCATGAAATGCATTGGATAGTCGAACGAGGTAGATGATACATCCAAGATCAATGTCCTGTGCAGGTCATTTTGCAGATAGATTTGTATATTTTAATCTCATTTAATATGCAATATATAGAACACGGTATTTAGTACATTTGTGCATGAGGTTTATCTTTAGGATATGAATAACTTCTCTAATGTCTAAAAAAAACAATCTTTATTTCCAATCAAGTACACAGTACATAGACATTTAGTACATTGGTTTTTCAAATTCTTAAAGTTAACATTCTTAGAGTAAGGATGATGGTGAGCTCCATGCGACGATCCTGGGTTGTGTCCATGGGCACCGATAAGTGCGAGTTCACGGCGTGAAACGAGAAACAGCTCGTATTCATTGCCGGGTTTCGAACTCGCAGTCTTTCTGCACAAGTAGAGACCCGATACAGAACACGGGCCGCAGACCACTCGACCACGGTGGCTGTTGTTCACGCAGGACACTGACTCAATATAAATCAAAGAGACTCGTGTATCATTCATAATTATTTACACCTAAATGCTTAAATTTTCGAGTAACCTGATAATTAGGGTGTTAATGTTTCTTAACGCGTTTATATAACAAAATATTTTCTTACAATAAAGTATTAGTAGTAATAGTTTAGTCATGAGCCTTGCATTTTAAAATTGTTTTCTTCAGTAAAGTGCATCATTCTGCTATGTTAAAAATGTTAGTAAAACTTCATGTATTGTTTCAACCTTCAGGGTAACTAAGGGAGTTAGAAAAAAAACATTGGCTCGTATCTTGCATCACGGTTTACAACATGATAGAACACGATTGATAAACTATAAGTAACATGTTAGGATGAAACAATCCCGACTGTAAAGAATCTAGTATGATAAATTCACACAAATATTAATATTCTTCTTGTGTTTTATGCTAAAAATAAATATCTTTTTCATATTTATTACTCTAAGTGAGCGAATATCTTTGAAAACAGAAAATTGAATTCGATATTAAAGATTTTGATTTCTTTATAGGATCAGACTCGAAAATTTAATGCTCTTAAATCATAACTTCATTTTGTTTATGTGTCATTGTGTTCAACGTTGCAATGAGAACCTAGTCGCCTGCCTGGCTTTATTGATCTTGCATTCGTCGTTGTCCACGGCAGAAAAATCTGCCGAAGTGATACGTGTCAACATATTTAATTTAACAGTTTTGCAACAATGTCGTCTCGTGGAGTTGCTAGAAAGCGCTTGAAGAACAGGAGCAAGTCTCAACGAGCTAATGTCTTGTTCCCTGTCAGTCGGTTGCACCGCTACCTAAAAAAGAGCACTCATAAGCTAAGAATTGGAGTTGGGGCTCCTATATATGCTGCTGCAGTCATTGAATATCTTACAGGTAAGCAGTTACACAAATTCAGTTGTGTTTACTTTGAATATATTTACTAATTGAGCTTAAACCTCAGTTAATACAGCAGGGAGTTTCAACCACAGGAATGAAGTTTATTTACATACAGTTGTTAAATACTATTTTAAACAGTTTTGAGTTGTATAAACTTGCTCTCATTAGAAAAAGTTTATGTGTGACAAGCATTAGTAAGTTTTGGCCTAAAAACTTGACTCTGTTCCACCTTGTTTTTCAAAACCATACTCTAAAATGGTAGCCATATTGTAAAAAACAAAACTGGTTCAAGCAATTTGTGACATTTATGATGTTCAAAGACAAAGATGTGATGACGTTTGTGACATTTATGATGTTCAAAAAAATTCATTGTGTTTTGGTATTAGTGTGATATTAATTGATGGATGTGTGTTTCAGCTGAGGTGCTGGAATTGGCAGGCAATGCAGCAAGAGACAACAAGAAGTCACGCATCACCCCTCGACACATTCTGCTTGCTGTTGCAAATGATGAAGAACTTCACACAGTAAGCATCTGGGTTTTTATAGATCTTCAAACTTTTATGGTTTTATAACATAACCTGGATTTATATTCTTCAGATCATACACTAATATTGCCAACTAGTGAAAGGAATTCATGGAATATTTAAATAAATAAATATATATAAATATAATATATAAATATATATAATATATATATATATTCCATAAATTCCATAAATAAATAAATTTAAATAAATATAAATTCCAATGTTGTTTTAGATAGTTTTTATTCTATTTTATTTAAATTGTTTATTTTTTCAAAACTACCCAATGATATATTAGAAATACAATTTGTACATATGCTTTCACTTGAATATGAAAATTTCTTTAGGAAGTTATCAATAAGATGTTTTAGTTTATATTTTGATGCATCAGACTGAGTTAGGACTCTCACCTGTTTACTTGAAGCCCATAAATTGATTGGTTAATAATTGAACACTGCTTTTAAAAGTCATAGAAGAGCAGTGCAATTTATAGCTGGTCATAACTTCTTGTTGTAAATTTTTGCCAAGTATTCCTATTTTAGATTATTTTGCTACATTGTCTCACTGTAAGAATTAGAGCAGCTGTAGCCCTGCTATGAGTCTTGGCTGAGAATATTTGACCTCTCATGGAGCATTCATCCTCACTTCTATCACTTTTCTGTCATTGATGCTGATGATGTAAGACCCTCTGTATTTGCAGATCAGTCAAATCTTTCAACTAATCTTGCAAGTTATTTTATGTGAATTCATATGCATGTTTAGTGTGACTTCCATGTTGACATTTTTGCCCATTATTTCTTTTTTATGAGTGTATTAAATTGAAACTGCTACAAAACTTTACTGTTCAAAGTCAAGCTTATTAAGTTGAAAACCAAATACTCATACATATCATAAGTTTTTAAACTAAAGCTATCATTCTGTAATCAGTTTCTAATTGCCTACAGTTGCTGCGTAATGTGACGATAGCCTCAGGTGGAGTTCTGCCTAAAATCCACCCTGAACTCCTTGCCAAAAAGCGAGGAGGGAAATTCATCACTTCAAACAATGGTCCTCTAACCGTCCCATACAAGAAAGCAATTGCCACCAAACCCCTCACTCATAAAAAGGTAAGGATAGAAGCTAATATTTTTTTATTGTATTTATCTGTGTATATTATAACATTTATGTTTGTGTAAAAGGTTATTGTTTATCCTGTTTTCAATTATACCTACTATCTTGTATATGTGTACCCTTTAGGATTGAAAGCTCATTGGGTTATTTCTGTCCTAACTTATGATGAATCACAGACAATGAATTACTTCAGATGGCATAGTGTGAGCATTTAGTTTTACTGCACTATCCATGTATAGATGATAGTTGGTTGGACTTAGTGTAATTTTCAGTATCTTGTTGATTTCCCAGCAGAGTGCTGGCAAGGTGGGACCCCCCATGACAGATGGTAGTACCCCTGCCTCTCCTGCAACTCCAGCGCCTCCCACATCTGGCAAAGCTGCAGGTGTGTGCTCGTATTCTTTTCAAGTAATCGTGTGTATTGTTATACTCATGCAAGTATGTTTTATACAAGAACCTGATTGTGTTGTTTATCTTCAGTTCTTGGTAGCTTGTGTTTGTCTCATAACAGACATCTAAGATAAGTGTCTTTGAAGAGTTGAGTACCTGCCTGCTTACTAAATTCAGTTCTTTGCCTTTTTAGTTAATGATTGCTACTGTTGAAGCATTCTTATGTGACTAAAAGAGTAAAACTTTAGAAAAATCGTCATGCCATACTGCTTAGGTGACTAGAAGGTTAAAATCCCATAAAGAATAGGATAGAATAAGGCAATAGAAACGAGCCGTTTGGATACCCAAGTCCCATGCCGTGGATACCCAAGTTCGATGCCGTGCTGGAAAGATAAACATACTCTCCTCTTTAGTGGGCAAGGAAAGTATAACCCATAAAAGAAAGATACTCATGCCTTACTCTATGTGGCTAAAGAGGTAGAACTCTAGAGAGATAAACTTGCCTTACTCTGTAGGTGGTTAAGAGGGCTTAGGTCAGTCTTAATAATCATGTACAAGATGCTTATGAGCGTAGAACCCCTTGTAATTATAGTTTGGTGTGTAGGCTTGGCATTGAATTCCATTTCTATCAGATATTTAGTGTGAATAAAGATCTTGTGAATGGTACTGATAGTTGTTAAATAACACCTGAATAGCTGTGAGTTCAGAAACATGATTTGATTTTTTTATTTTATGATTGTGTAAAAAGATCGGTGTTTTTCGTGCTTGCATGTTCAACATTAATTCCAGATTTGTTTGAGTTAAAAATTGTTCATGGTATAGAAATTGAACCCCGTATTTCATTTGTTACATCGTTCTCAGGCGCATCACCCATCAAGCTGAGAGCCAAAGGCAAGGACGTGGGAGGCAGTAGCTCCTCTACCCCCACCACTCCTAACTCTTCCTCTGTGTTGTCAGAGAAGAAACTTTTTCTTGGTCAGAAGGTGAGTGATTATCCTCTAGTGTAGTGATGAATTGTGGCTATGGGTTTGTCTCGTTCACATTGTTGAAAGTTACAAGGGGATTGATAAAGTGATTATCAAGTGCGAGGCATCAGACAGAGATTAATGTAATTGAAACTTTCAAGGGAGGATCCAAGAGTACTGGTAGAGAGTAAAATTATTTTCAGAATGAATGACCAACTGCCAATTAAATTGTGGTATTGAAGTCCACGGCAAGGACAAATGTGCTTAAAATCTTGACTGAAAATTGGATGATTGGATTGACGACAGCACGAAGAGATGGAAGGTTTGAGTGAGAAGAGCACAAAGAGCTGGATGGTTGGAGTGGGTGTATCCTGCGAAATGCATTACCATGTACATAATTTGCGTGCAGTTGACGGTGATACAGGCCGACATAGCGTCCGTAACTGCGGATGCCGTCGTGAACCCAACCAACTCCTCGTTTTCGCTAGTGGGGGAGTGCGGCAGAGCGCTCGAGAAGAAGGGCGGCAAAGACTTCACCAAAAACGTGTCTGATATTAGCGCCAGTCACGGGCAGCTTGCCCAGTCCGACGGTATGTACTGATTTCACTAATTCTGTTGGCTATGCAAAAGTAGAGCCTGTGTACGAACTAGCTGGGGTGAGTGTGGATTTGAGACAAAGTTGGGTCGTGTCTTCTTGCTTGTCTCATGGAGTTTCTGATGCGTGAGGTAAGATTCTGTTTAAAATTTGGACTCATCTCCATGCATATTTTCCTTTCCGGTCGATCGAAAAGCATCACCTAAGTAAACATTACTCTCAAGTATAAATAAACGTACCTCATATCTAACCAACTACGTGTTATGCTTTTTAACTATTCACATTACGGTGCTTTTTCAGTTGCCATCTGCCCAGGAGGTACAAACTTGCCTGCAAAGTACGTCATTCACGTGAACGGCCCCACAAGCAGTGATACAGACGCTTATGGTCGCCTCGAACGATGCGTCAAGAACTGCTTCTCTCTTGCCGAGTCCCATAACCTCAAGTCCATCGCTCTGCCGTCCATTGGCAGTGGCAAGTACGTATTCGTTCTAGACTTTCAAAATATTCGTTGTAGCCTTTCAAAATATTCATTGTAGGCATGGAATGTATTCATTGTGAGCTTTGAAAGTATTTATTGTAGGCTTTGAAAGTATTCATTGTAGGTATAGAAAGTATTCATTGTAGGTATGGAAAGTTTTCATAATAGGTATGGAAAGTATTCATTGTAGGTATGGAAAGTATTCATAGTAGGTATGGAAAGTATTCATTGTAGGCTTTGAAAGTATTCATTGTAGGCTTCGAAAGTATTCATTGTAGGCATGGAAAGTATTCATTGTAGGCATTGAAAGTATTCATTGTAGGCATTGAAAGTATTCATTGTAGGCATTGAAAGTATTCATTGTAGGCATTGAAAGTATTCATTGTAGGCATGGAAAGTATTCATTGTAGGCATGGAAAGTATTCATTGTAGGTATGGAAAGTCTTGATTGTAGGCATAGAAAGTATTTGAGTATTTAGGCTTTGAGAGTATTCATTATAGGCATGGGATGTATTGATTGTAAACATAGGCAGCAATTGAATCTAGTTCATATGTTTTTCTATAAGCCCGAATAATATGTGTAGACTAAAGAATCTATGTCGGTGACTACGCCATCCTTTCGCTTCTATAATACAAAAAAGCTAACTTATATTGGTGAGAGCATGTTTTAGTTTACATTTTTAACTGCAACTGCAATGAGGCTTTTGTGTTTCAGGGGTTGCTTCCTTTGGTCTCCATCACTGAGTGAGCTGTGCTTGTGATGTTCTTTGTCCTCTGTGGGAGTGTGTTTGAGTGTTCAGCTACGCTTGTAGGATGGTTCTTCGAGTCATGTGTTTGTATTTAGGTCTCCGTATATTGGCAGTCATTAATTTTTTCTTAGTTCTATTAAAGGCTGCTGACGTTGCGTGAAAAATTTCCTTCCTTTTTTAACAACAGCAATAGGGATCGTAAGGAAACCAACCATTATGTAATAAAACAGAAATTAATCTTTGAATAGAAAACACAAGTTACCATTTGTTTAGGTGCTTGTGCAAACTTTCTGCTGTTGCTGAAAACTTTAACGTCTTCTATGGTGACGGAATAGAATAGAACATGGCAACAGGAACGAGCCGTTTGGTCCATTCTTGGGTTGCTACGCAAGCCCCATGCCGTCTAACGTGAAGGCATCAATCACGCACATGCACCTGAATCACACACATTTCAATCACGTGCGCACACCTTAATCACTTACAAGCTTTTCATTCAGAAGTAAAATGCTTTCTAACGATTTCATCCTTACAGAGCTGGTTTTCCGAAGCAAGCTGCGGCGCAGACCATCATGAGGAGCATCCACCAGTATTTTGTGAGCGCCATGTCCTCGTCCCTAAAGCAAGTTTATTTTGTCCTGTACGACATGGAGAGCATAGGCGTCTACACCTCTGAACTTGCTAAGCTTGACGCCTGAACACAAAAACACGTGAGTCTGCTGATGTATTTTATTTGTGCACCTCATACGTATTTTTTCATACAGTTTATATGTGTCGGTGCCGTGCCATTTACTTATGTTTTCGTGAATCTATGAAAGCTGCAGCAGTGCTTTAATTATGACTAATAACAATGCTCGCATTATTGGTCAAACACTTTGTTAATTTCTAAAAGCACATTGCCCTCAGAATGGTTTCTATCACTGACTGGGAACAGCTCGTAGTGATCCATCGTCAACAGCTCGTGCTGTCTAGACGGGGTTAAGGGGATATCTTAGTGAAAAGCTTAAATGCATAGTACGACGAAAGTAAGCGCATCGTAGTAGATAAAATTAGATTTAGAACACATTTTATTCATGTACTTTTTCTCATTTTTCCTAAAAAATGGCGATTTCAGGGGTAAATACGATATTTTTTGCATTTTCGACCCAAATCGATCTCCTCGTACAGTTTTCAATCTGGAACAAAAATAAATAGAGTTTTGGAAAGAGAAAATCAATATCTACATACGATCGTGCCCATTTTTTGCCACCATAAGAATCACAAATCAAAAACGAACATTTTTACTTTTTTCACTAAGATGCCCCCTTTAAATAGATCGTAGTGAGCCATCATCACTTAGCTCGTACTCTGTAGTGAAGGTTAAATAGATCTTAGTGAGCCATCATCACTTAGCTCGTACTCTCTAGTGAAGGTTAAATAGATCGTAGTGTGCCATCATCACTTAACTCGTACTCTCTAGTGGGGGTTAAATAGATCGTAGTGTGCCATCATCACTTAACTCGTACTCTCTAGTGGGGGTTAAATAGATCGTAGTGTGCCATTATCACTTAACTCGCACTCTCTAGTGAAGGTTAAATAGATCGTAGTGAGCCATCATCATTTTGCTCGTACTCTCCACAGGACTGTGTCGTCTGACAAAGTACAATGCGAGCATCACGTCACGTCCGTCACTGTACAGCGGTGGTCCTGGCTGCTAGTGTCCTCTTCTGGACGTGCTCTGTAAGGCGCCCTCGTGCGTGTGTAAGGCGCCCTCGTGCGTCTGTAAGTCTCACATCTGTGCGTCATGGAGAAGTCTGTAGAAAGAGCTGTGGCATTTTTTAATGTAGTTAAATACGTTTAAAAATATCTTTTGCAGCCGTTGATGTTCAAATTATCAAGGCTAAATGAATTTGAATTCATAAAGTTGAACGAGACCTTTTACCCAACTGGGAAATAATGGGCAAGTTTTTACAAGCCTGCCTCAAATTGGTTACTGTATCTCTATAACACTCAATATAGGAGGGCACAGTCACATGGGGAGGACACAGTCCTGTGAGGAGGGCACAGTCCCATGGGGAGGACACAGTCCTGTGAGGAGGGCACAGTCCCCGACCAGGTCCACTGATTTAGATCACCCAGCGTGTGTAGGTTAGTTCCCCTGATCCTTGTTTCATAGCTCCTGAAAAGTAGCCAGTAACTCTTCATTAGCTGAGCTTTTTGAACCAGAAAGTACTGTTAATTACCACTCAATTTCCGAGTCGTGACAAGTTTGCGTCTTTCGTTAACGTCTTTGTTCTATGAGTCCAATTAACAATGTGTTTAAGAGCGAGAGCGTCTGATAGTTTTGCTCAAGGCAGTGATGAGCTTGTAAATTACAAAATAATGATAGATTTTGATAACAAGTCATTAAGCCTTTGGCTACTGACTAGCTCAGGGTACTGCCACCCACCGTTATGTTTACAGCAAACAAAGTTAACTTTTCGTGCAATGAAAACAACGGTAGCAAGGCTAATTGTCAGTTGGTTAAAGGATTAAAATGCTTCAGAAATAACCTTTATGAATGAACCCTGAATGAATTCTTACATTGAATTAAGTATATCATGGCTGAGATGAAGTAACCGAGTCGAATTAAAGATTTTGTTTAAACGTAGAACTCGGATTATAAAATGAAGCATTGTTTTTTGCGATAACCTATTATATAGTATTAATAATAATAGAGGACAATTATAAGTAGCTGACTTTGGTTACGTCACCACCCTTTTGTATGTGTGCCAAGATCGGGCCGAATACAACTACGAAATCACCAATGTGCGTTGCTATGACCCGGTATAAGTGATGAGTTTTTTGCATAGAATAAGTTTCAGTAGATTACTGGGCTCTCGAACGACAGAAAGAATGACAGCAACTACGAACATAAGCTATAGTTGCTGTGTAGAGTGCTTTTGTACGTCGTGCTGATTTAGAATAAATTATATTTGCCATTTGCAACATTGAGAAAACCTCAAAGTCGATTCTTTATTATACTCTGTATGTAGCTCTGTACACTGCATGCATCTCTGCACACTGCGTACAGCTCTGCACACCGCGTACATCTGTGTACATTGCGTACACCTCTGCACACTGCATACATTTGTGCACATTGCGTACATCTCGGCACACTGCGTACAGCTCTGCACATTGAGTACATCTCTGTACATTGCGTATATCTCGGCACATTTCATGTGCCTTTGCACTTAGCATACGGGTGTGCAAACCGCCCGACGAATATTACATTTTTTAATGTTTATTATTCGTCATTTTTATAGCAGTTCAAAACAAGTCAGCAAACCACTGGTCATGAGTCCTGGCAAATCTAAGAAATGCATTCAGGTTTCTTGACTTGTAAATTTGTCTATCACAATTTACTATTGTTTCTATTTACTGGAGAAGCCAGGCTGAAGGTAAATACGCTCTTCAGTTGTAGCGTTCGTTGTGTGTTGGTTCTTGGATTATTTCTATTAGGTGAAATACAGTGTGATTTGTTCCTTAAAATACGTAATTTTTCCTGCAGAATATCCTCAAAATTATGTTTTATATCAGTGGTAAGAAACGGTGTTTACAATTTGAATTTGCAAGTTAATTGTCAGCTCACGAGCTCCATCCAATTCTGAGCCATCAACAAAAACAAGTTCAATATTTCAAACTTAAATTAACGACCTTTTTCGTGAAGGTTTTTAGAAGTTGAGACGCGGGATTGTTATGAGGGGAATAGATTCCTGTTGTCTTTATTTTACTGAACTGCTTTTCACAAGGAGTATCCTGCTGCATTTAATTGTTCAAGACTAATGTACTACACTTTTGTTGGCTCATGCTGATTATTTTGGACAAGGTCTTCACCACCTTTCATGTTCCTTCTAACAGGGCTGTTAGTATACTTTGGTTGCGAAAATGCATGTATTTAATACTTGTGGTGATAAAAATAACGTCGCTGTTTATGTTCTGAAATGTGGTATTCGATGGTCAAAAAAAGAAATAGAACGTACGAGTATTAAATTATTTTTTCATGTTATCTGTTTTTAAAATATCGGGTAATATATAATTCTAATGAAGCGTCTAATAAGCCACAAAATGCGATTCTTTCTACTAATGAATGCGACAAAACAACGAAAAAAGTTTTGCCAGGAACTCAAAGCACATGGTTACAAAAAGAGGATTTATTTAACTGTGGATGCTGCTGCACGATGACACTTGTGTATCGTTTTCATATGTTATTTAAACTTGTCAAATTACACGTGTTTGCTGCGCATGGCACGGAATGAGTTCTTTGTTTGACTACTTACTTTGGTGTCATTGATTTGTTCCTGTAAATATATAAATGAGTCGAACTAGGAGTTCTCTCGAGTATTCACATTTTTCTAGTTAAATTTCTTGAAGTAATACATAGTACGGTGGTGTTTACTTATTAAGGCGTATGTCCTGCGCGCCCTCCCACTCTCAGAACTATTTAGTAAAAGTTTTGTTAGGGCCGATTTGTTGCTCAGTGTAGTGTTTGTGTTCGCAGTTTATAATGGATGAAAAGAGCGGCTCTAATTAATCGTTAAACTTATGCAGGCCCTTGTCTTGAAAGATTAGAAGCTGTTAAGTAGTAAATGAACTGGTCTTAAGAATTTGTTCATTATGCGAATTTCTTCTGTGCAATTAATTCTCTATACTGGAATAATAGAATTTTATAAGTTCACGTGTTGAAGTATGATCGTTCTGTAGATGCCCATTGTTTATGCATATTTACGTTGTTTTTAATGGCAACTCTCTGTACCGAGTTATGTGTAACTTCTGTTTTCTTAGAAATCGCGTCGCATGACTTATACATCTGTTAAATATGTAAAATTTGTGTAATTCTATTTATTTTGTTTATGCGAAAGACTGATCTTCCAGGTTATTCTGGACCTTGCATGTGTAAGCATAAGCGAAAACAGCTGCTCAATTTGCTGAGTGCATTGGCACTTCATTACAAAATTGACGCTCTAAATTCCATTTAAATAAGTGTAGAAGTTGTAGTACTGACTGCCCCTGTTCTGGTGGTGGCAGTGCTGTGGCTTTAAATATCATCTACACTGACACAATGTTGGGTTAAGTTTCTTACTTACAATGGCTTGTGTATGCTCCTCAGGTATAATGTTCTACGTTGATTATCCTGAGCGAGTCTTCTCATTGGTCCTTTGCAACAAAAGGCACCAATGACAACACGGCTGTCTAGAGAGCGAGAGCCTTGCTCTTTGATCTATGTAGCTTTCAGTTAATCTTAGCTTGATGCACCCGAGCAAGTTTGTCCGAGAGTAATTTTTTATCCATGCCCGGAAGATAAATAGTAGAAGAGGAAGATATAATTTATTGTGGAATATTTTTTGGTAGCTAATAATCTAAATTTAATTGAGTTATAGAATCGAAGCGATTGCTAAAATTCGAGAAAATCTAGTCGTGTTGTGTAGGTTTTTTTTTGCTGCTAGGTTTCCCTGTAATAAGTTTTTCCTGTGTATTGGTGTTTTAGTGGTATCTTATCTCATTTGATATTTTAAAGTAATGAGTACTTTTACAATTCAGGCTGCAAAGTACAAAATTTCGTGGATATTCATCTGCGACTACAACGAGTAGGTACTGATGAGACGTATATTTGTGAGAATTTCGTATGTCTTTCAGGTGGCATGTGAGACCTGGAGGCTGTTGAATACGAAGTATCTAAAAAACTTTGTCTTCCCAAGAGATCAGTGTCCCACAGGTATTTGCATTTGCCCTCCGTCAGTTTTCTTTCTTTCATGTTAAAAATGAAAATTTCTGGATTGCCATTATTAAGCTGTTTCAGTGCCAATAAAGAAACTAGTTTAGCAGGAAAATTTTTACAAATGGTTGCCGCATCCTAACTAGCTCATCAGCTTGCTACTTTCACTGAGACTTATGTTACCAAAGTAAAATATTTTACAATATAATAAAATTCGTTATGCCCAGTTGTAGTGAACTCTCGTATCATTCTTCAGTCCCAACCCTCAGGCATGTCTTATCTCCGAGCAGACATTGAATATCTTTATCTTACTCGGAGTGAGAGCCTGAGGGAGTAAGGGACCATCGAGGAACCAAATAGGAGAAAAGGCAATTAAAGGCAGGATGAGTTTAATAGTTTGTATTTAGACATTTGAATATGATATTGATTGTTGCTGCTTCTTTCTTCGATGCTCACGTCTTGACGTCGAGTACTGGTGTACTGACATCTTGGCTAGTTCGCTGGGACGTATAGAGGTGGAGTGCGTGGAGTTCTTGGTAGTGCGTGGGTTGTTTGAGCCCATCCTGTCCGCAGACAGGATGACTGGTTTCTGCTTCTTCTGCTCTGCCATTGGCTGTGCGTTGAGTTCTTCAGGTGATGAGAGTTCTTGGTGGAGAATTTGATCCTGGAAGCGCGTGGTAGAGAGTCCCGAAACAGAACGTTTCAGCCTCTTTATATGAATAGGGCGGTTGGCTGGGCGCTGCTGCCTGAGCGGGATCAGTCATTCGTCAACGTCGTGCTTCCGGACCCTAGCCTCATTACTGTATTTACTTCCGTTGTCTTGTTCGCTCCTTGGTCGACGTGGAACTTCCGTTCGTAACGGAAACCTAGCCTCGTCGCTGGATTCACTTGCAGTGTCAGCCATGAGATTCACTACAGAGTGTCGGTAGCTGTTCTTCAATCTCTCTCTCTTTCTCTAACACGCTGGATGGTCACTCTACGTCTGCACCCTCTTTTCATAAAGAGGCCCGGCGCTAGTGAAGGCTGCCACAAAGCTGTTTGAGCTGTGTGTGCATTCTTCATTCTTTCAAGTTTCCACACGCATCTAGAGACATAGCTCTGTTACCTTACGCTCTTCCTACTTCATCCGTCCATCAAACCTCGTCGCTTAAACACACCGGCTGCTCATTTCTGATTTCAACTGCTTTTTTCGACCATTTAGCTCATTTATTTTTCGCAGATAAGCCACCTCAATAGGTCGCAACCTAACTTACATCTAACAACTCCTATCACACTTGACTTCCGTTGATTGTTCCCTGTTCCCACTCAAATCGTGTCACTCCAACCCATTTTCTTGTACTCATCCGGAAGTTGATCTTTCCATCTTAAGTCCCTGCTGAATACAGAATGGTGACAACAGTCTCGCCTGTGTAAATTTTTAGCCCACACATACCCAACGGTCTTCATTTCAGTACCACTCTAGATCTCCACCTCTAGTGGTACCCTCTCACGGTTTCACAGCTTCCTTCTGCGTACCTCAGTTCTCAACACTGCATTATTGAGTAATCAAAGCTTCTTGTGTCATCCGTTCATTTGTTCTTGTATACATCCTTTCCGTATACCTACCTGTGAAGCCCCCCCTCCTCACCTCATCGCTTCTTTTTTACAATAATTCTCATTTCCCTTTCGTACACTATCAATATTCTGGCTCAGTGAGAATATACTACTAAATTCATGAGTGGAACATTGCTGTAGTCCGTATTTTACTCACACGCTTAGGGGCCTTTGGAGACTAATGCTCAAAAATCTCTTCGTCTGTGCACGATAAGGATCACGAGTTCAATATTATTCGTATCAACTGAACAGTTGGGTCAGAAGCACTGATTGTGTAAATTTGTTGTGCTTTCCATTACTTAAATTTTATCTTCAGTAGAAAGGTTTTTCATGCTTAGAACTAATTTCCTTTCGTTCGAGATGTGCTGATGAGTCAGTATATTTATACGGTGTTACGGGCTTGTTGCTCTTTGTGGATGACTAACTACCCACCCCATAATTAGTTTGCAACGCCGGGTGTTATGGGTTACCTATGGATGGGTGTACTTATTATTTACTTACCATTTTTACACTTTTTCATTTTATCTTGGATCAAGCTGGCGTAGTACTCTGTCTAATTCTACCGTGTGTTCGATGAAATGCTCGCCTCAGATTTTCAATTTGTCGTATCTTTTTTGGATGTTTGCTCTCAGCGATGAAATCCCCTTTCAGTCATGGTGGTAAGGCACATCCACAAATTTTCTGTTTGAACAGAAAATTGTAACTTGTAACATATTCTTGTGTAGTATGTGCAATATTTTTGTTGGTTTTTCTTGTTACTTCCCTTAATAGTGTACGTGATTATAGTAGTTCTTATTATCGATTTTGTTGACTTTTTGGTCATTTTGTTTGTTGGAAATCCATGCAAACGAAAACGGATTCCTTGGAGCGCTTGTGTTGATAGGTTCTGCTTGGATGAATGAATTCATGACTATTGAACTATTTAAGTCATTAAAGTAACATTTGTACTGCATGTGATGTGTCTAGGTAGACTTGCACTAAGTTTCATTTAGCTCCAACTTGATTGTTGTACCTTTTGTTTGAGTACTTCAGTTAATTTTATTCTCTTAACATCCTTTTTTCTCTTTTCCTGAAGATCAAGCAAAAAAGCATCCTGTACAATGTAGTTGCATTTGCATTTTACTTCTTTCTTTGATGCTATTCTTGATTCTTTCAGTTTGTGGAGTTCAATGTTCAAATCAAACACGATATTTTCCGTTGCGAACTCCCTGTCATTTCAATTCTAATAGCAATATCTTACCTACTTAAGGCCTTTATAGAATTTATTGTCTGTGATAAACAGGATGTATTGGTACGTTTATTTGAATCAAAGGAATTCAATAACTAATTAAATAACTAACAGTGATAACTGGAGCATTCCTCGTCACAGTTTGGTTTGTGTACGGAGGATTTAATTTAATGACTCAAGGTTTTTATTGTTAATTTTTTTTTGATATTCTGGAAGCTCGCAACTTCTTAAATTTTTTTTATTCATTTTCTTTTTGGGAGTAGATTAGTTTGTGTGAAGAGTTGAATGATCCCGAAGTTTGGATATGCTTACAATAAAACATTTTCTGCCGAAGTCATTTTTTCCCCTACACAGTACCACGAGAAAACTTCCATATTTATAGTTGGATTTCAGTTCCTCTATATTTTAAGAGGAAGGTGAACACTTTGGCGACAACGACGTTGTGAACTCTGACAGCCAAGCAAATTCTAGAGAGGTAGAAGTTAGTAAAAATGGAGACAAATGCATTGGCACTGCAGAATCTTTGTTTTCACGGCTGCTAGTAGCGCACATCACGGAATTGTGCAGAATTACTCCCTGATGAGCTAAACATTTTCACATCTCCTAGTTATTTGTTGTTGATTAGTTTCAAATTTTGATAGACAGGTTCAGTCAATTCAGTTTTTTTTATGATGTGTTGGCAAAGTAAAATCCTTATTTCGTAATTTTTTGAAAGTAAGTCAATACAATAGAAATTGTATTCTACAATTTGTTCAGTAGTACAAATAGCAAGTAAATTTAAGAAAATGAAACCTGACAGTACATTTAGCCCTTAAACTTTTCATATTGGTGCATAGTTTAAATACTGCTGTACTTGTCTGATTTTTCAAGGGTTGAGAATATAATTCTTTTGAAATTTTTGAACCGTTCAATAGCTCATACGGAAAAACTGTAAGGATCGTACCCAGTTTAATATCGTACGTGTGGAGAAGATTATTACCAGATAAAGATGTCAAGTGGGACCAGCACTTGATGCCTTCGTACTGAATATTGTATTGAAGAAACTGTAAGTCGCTCCAAAACCGCATCTACGCCGCTGATGCATTGCCAGGAACACTTTTTTCGCCTAAAGTATTAAATAATTCTCAGCAGGTATCTAATTTTAATATTACATATGGAACCGACGAGGTTATTACCAATGAAATGTTCAATTCTCTTCAGGAAAATTGAACTGTTGCTTTGCACAACTGCGTTGTTGGTATTTTAGCAACTTAAAATAGGAAAGATGAGTTATCCACTAACCATAGGGAAAATTGTTTCCACTTTCTAATATTCTTAAAGAATATGATCTTTGTATCATGAAAGACAGTGATATATCTTTCACTCATGCCTATACAATAAATAACTTCCAAATCCAAACAAAATCCTTGCATTGACAGAGCGAATTCATGTACAGTACGTATTAAAATTTGAGCTACAACATATCAACTTTAACTAAATGACTTAAAAACACGCAAAACATTCATAAAGCTATAATGTAGTGAGTGGTTGTTTTCTATACGTAGGCTGCGGAGTGGTGTAGTGGGACCATGCGTTATGTGTTATCTCTAAAACAATATCAGCGCAGCTGTAAATGACATCACCCAAACGTTTACACCCGTAACGTCAACAATTACCCCCATAACGTTAACTCCCACAAAGTCATTATTTACACCCATACTGTCAACGTCTTCACCTATAACGTTAACGTCTACACACATAGTGTCAACGTCTACACCTATAACGTGAACGTTTACACCCATAGTGTTAATGTCTACACCCATAGCGTGAACGTTTACACCCATACCGTTAACGTCTTCACTTATAACGTTAACGTCTACACCCATAGCGTCAACGTATTCACCTATGACGTCAACGTTTACACCTGTGACGTCAACGTCAAGACCCATAGCATCAACATCAACACCCATACCGTCAACGTCTTCACCCATAGCATCAACGTCAACACCCATACCGTCAACGTATTCACCTATGACGACAACGTCAATACCCATACCGTCAACGTATTCACCTATGACGTCAACGTCTACACCCATGAAGTCAGGTTTTATGCTATTCGTATCACATTTAAACTGTTAACGTCAATGTTTCCGATCTTTACGTTTTTTCTCCGTTAACGTGAACGTTGATGCTGACAGCACAAACGTTTGCTCCAATAACTACGAGTGTATTAATAACAATAGCTGCTAGGACAATAACTAAAGAAGTTCAGATACTTTTTTAGTTCATAATTGACGATCGGCCCCTCATTGATTAATTGAATGAGGCATGAACCTAATTAATCATTCATTAGAATAAGCCATGGAAGGGACGCGTACCAGGCGCACAATTTATGCAAGTAGATTTATTTGTATTCATTTATTCATATTAATTTATTCATATCGTTACTTGCTGATATCGATGACTCAGCTCACTTCATTGGATCGTATGTTCGTCATATAAAGTTTTTTTCTTATCAGAGGCGGTTTCAGTAGGAATTAGGTTAGCGTGACTCCAGCGTGCCTTAATAAATAAAATTATACGCGCCCATTGAACATGTCAACTTTTATTTCTTATCAGTGACGCATTAGCAGCAGTGTTTCATGGTGCCGTGAAGTGTTGGGTGCTTAGTAAGTGAGACAACTTCCATTACTGTGCTAGCACTTGCCTGCAACACTTCATTACTGTGCCAGCACTTGCCTGCAACACTTCATTACTGTGCCAGAATTTGCCTGCAACACTTCATTACTGTGCCAGAATTTGCCTGCAACACTTCATTATTATACCTTCACTTGAGCTCAGTATTGTCTTTGCATTGCGTGAACCATTCAAGAGGAGGAAACTGAGAAGAGATGAAGAAAAATTTGCAAAAAAGAACGTTGCTTCAAATGATTGAAACACAAAAGGTGATGACCAGCGAAATCACAACAATTCACCGTAAAAAGAGACATGTTCTTAATGTGAATGCCAGCTTGTAAGTAGATGTTTTATGGTAAATGTGTGTCAAGCCCGAGTGTGCGTCCACAATACGGCTCTTAAAATTACAAGTAATAGATGTTTTAGCTCATAAGTGTGCTTGATCATTTTAGTAATGTAAATTCCCAATTAATGCCCAGGACGAACTATTTTGCCAATTTTGCATAGAAAATGGAATGAGGGTTCTTGAAAAATGAGCTGCCAATCGACTACGTTACTTTTACAATAATGTGTACAACTAATCCGTATTTACTAATCCCTACAAAAAAGGCTATTATAGCCAAAACCTGGGGATAAAATGCGAGGATCAAAGTACGTTGATTAAAATATCTTACTGCAATTTCTTTAAATAACTCGCTTTGCTTCTAAATAGGTGTTTCTTTCTTCTAAGTAAATTTTTAGTTCGTAGATTGTCATCGGAACGTCTTTTGCAATTCAACTATTGATACATACAACCCATCTTCTAAATTGTCAATGAGATTCATGTTGAGAAATCTTAAATACTCTTACTGAAAATCTTCACCCCGTGGTACTATTTGTGATAATTTTACATCCTATGTTCTAAGCCAAAGGTAAAACAAGTGTACATTATTTTTATGAAAAAAATCCATTAACGTGAAATAACTTAAATTTTCCATGCGAGACAAAATACAAGAAAAAATCAGAGCTTACACGTGCAAAGTATGGCTATTTCATAGTGAACCTAGGGCCCCAATCGTTTTATTTCAACGGGCTTGAGTATCCTCGAACTCCATGCCATGGAAAGAAAGGTTCTCATTACAAGTGACAGCAAGAAAACTACAACATCCTGAACGTTCCTTGCACTCATGAAAATACGAGAGATTTCCTTGAACGGTCGGAATGTTGCCAAAGTTTGGTCGTACACTTGTATTTATATGTTTTCTTTCTAATGGAGGGATTCAGCCGACATCCTCGTATTTTTCATTTACTTTCTCGCGTTCTGTTAACGTGACAGGTTGCAGCAATGTTTAATTTAGTTTGAATTACTGCTAGTCTTTTCCTCAAAAAGACTTTGAGTTGTCCTTAAGGACTTTCAACGGCAGGACAAGCAATACAACTCAATGGCAATACAAAACAAACTTACAATAAAATCTCCATTTTTAGGTTAATCCACGTTATATATCTCTAAACATTTCGAATTCATGAAAGTGTATTGATGATGTAAGAGTTGCAGTTACACAGGTTTTGTGGTTAAAATGATGTTACACAGAACAGGGCGGAAAATGCAGCATGAAATCATTAAAACACAGCTAGCGGATGTTAACAGTCTCGTACGACACTGCGGACGCTGCTGTATGCGGGCCCAGTGGGAGACGCGTGATGGAGAATAAGATACTAGAATATGTTTCTGCTCTTGCCAGTTCTCTATTGTTACAGTCTCCTATAAAGCTCAGGCAACTATGCTACTACAACACTGCAGTTTTAACCGTGCTACTGCAACACTGCAGTATTAACAGTCCTACCACAACACTGCTGTTTTAACCGTACTACTGCAACACTGCAGTTGTAACCGCACTACCACAACACTGCAGTTGTAACCGTGCTACCACAACACTGCAGTTGTAACGGTGCTACTACAACACTGCAGTTTTAACCGTGCTACCACAACACTGCTGTTTTAACCGTGCTACTGCAACACTGCAGTTGTAACCGTGCTACCACAACACTGCAGTTGTAACCGTGCTACTGCAACACTGCAGTTGTAACCGTCCTACCACAACACTGCAGTTGTAACCGTGGTTCTACAACAGCAGCAGCGTAATTTTTACCATCTAGTAATGTTTTAAAACATCTGTAACACAGAAGCTTGAGAGAGTAATATGAGAATCAATAAAATTTGAAGAGGATTTTGAAGATTATGATGGAGCGCAAACAATGTTACGTAAAGGCCCTGTGAACTATATGCACGTAAATAAATTTTGAGTTTACATTTACAAATACATAATACGAGACTAAAATCATTAATTAAAGAAAATTTCGTTTTATTTGAGTTTATTCGTTTTTTCTAGTTATAATCGGTAATTTGCTACCATAAAAGACCTAACCTCCTTTCATTCTGAGGCTGGGTTTCCATAATATACTTGTTAATTCTCTGCAATGAGAAAAACGGAGAAGAGAAGATAAGTTGTCTAACACGATTGATCAAATCCTGCAATTCACTGAATTTGGCAGTTGAATTTTTTTGATTAGCCAACAACTTTTTCTTAATTTTACTTTGAAAAATCACAGTCGAGATTTTTTGTTCAATTTGAGATTGCATTTTGTAATTTTTACATTTAAATGTTGAACAAATTCGGGGCATATCAGTCAGATCACAGATGAATCGTAGTAGAATTAAAATGATTCGTTTTTTTTGCAGACTCTTGTATGTATAACACTCCCCAGATTATTGTCATCGCACTCATAAGACGATTGTTCTAATTTGCTAGCTCATAACTAGCAAAATGAGATCAAATGGTAAATACTTTCATAAAATGAATTTGTTTTTGTTGATGATGGCTTTGGTGCTTGTGGGTGCCTTCGCCATCTCGAGTTCCGACGTTTTCGATTCGTCGACGAACAACCAATGGGCGGGTAAGTGGCGATTTAGAATATTCCTCGTCATTTTCGTACCTCTGAAATGTAGAAGTTCTTCTTCCATCAAATGATCTATTGGATAAGAAAAATTAGTAGATTCGAGGCAACTTTTCACTAGCATTGATTACCATTGAAAACTGGCTTGAAGGTCAGCGTTAGGAGTTTTTTTAAACCATTGTAGAAAAATGACGGAAATTCGGTAGTCCCAGAAATTAGCATCACTTGTACAATTTGCAACGTTCGATTGATTAACTAAAAATATTTCAATACCAAAATATGACTGGTAGTTGTATTTCTCACTGGACATTTCTCACATTTACCGCATATTTTTATGCAATTTCACTAGTTTCACGTTCGCCCCAACAGATGATATGTGTCCCAGCAACACAACGTGTTCTGAGAATGCAAAGGAATGTTTCTCACAGCTCAGAAGGGCGCGATGGTTTTTGGACATCATCAGCTCGTACAGCAACTCCTTGGATTCTCTGGCCCAGCGATGTCAGCGAAAGAGGGATAATTTCGACGCATGCGCGGCCCAAGCCAACCTCAATACGACTTGGAGTTCCATTAGTGAGTTTAGACGTAAATTATAGGTACGCTATTTATAATGATAATGGTTTTATCATTCATAAATGCATACGAGACCTTACGAATACTTGTGCACCTGAGTTTTGAATAACCTTTCGTATTTTAGGGCCTTTAAATGCTATTCGAATTTTCAACTCACAAATGTCTAATTTCCCTTGCCAATCAATGAGCGTTACGACTTCAACTCATGAGTCGTTTTACAAAAAGGCACGGACAGAAGGAGAACTGAGAAACCATTTCGTCTTCTAAAATCCACTCAACAAGTGGCATCGTTCTTAGTTTGGTAAAAGTATCAACATAACAGTTCTTCTAATTAACAGCGGGACCCAGCCTACCTTGCGAACACTATTTCTTGCGACGATTGTTTCCCTCCCATTACCGCCCTCACCGCTTCCGTCCACGCCGCTCCAGGTCTCGCTTCTCGCTGCCCGGGCACATCTACCACGAAAGGCAAGTTTCTGTGTATCTGATCCATCGAAAATTTTTAATATGAGATAACCATGCAAAAAAGAACACGTTTCCATTAGATAAGAAAGAAATGGAGCAAATTACAGCTGCAACGACTGATATTCTTGAACCAAAAATGAAAATGTTTCAGTAGGGGAAGCAGAATGACAGAAGAAGAATACGGAATAATGTCGTAGATGAGAGAGAAAAAGAGTTGATACATGAGGAGCTGAACATCAAGCCTTGGTATTTTGAGCATCAATAAGGAAGGTAGACGGAACGATTACATGTGGGGAAAAAATGAATGAATCAAATAATTGGATTATGGTTGTCAGTGTCAAACGAAATGAGAATTATTAATGAAATTATTGTTACACTAACTCTGATATCTTAAGATATGATTAACGATTTATGATTGAAATAACATATCTGAATGAACTCATCTCAGTCAACTAACTTTTTTGCGCGACCAATTTCCTTCATTAAGCGTTTTAACTTTTAATTTTCTTCTTAATTTCACCAATGTGCATTTCACCAATTCTCAGCATAATTTGAGTCAGTTCCCTCTTCTTCTCTAAATACGTTGACAACAAATTAAAACATTTCCTTTATTTTTTTTAACGTGACGTGCTTTGAATTCAAAATAGAGCTTAAGGTCTTTCAAACTTCATTTACCACAGCATTGTTTTCAAGTCCGAGTTAGGGAAATGTTATTTCACTCGTAATAGGATAAGGTTTCTTATAGAGGACGTCAGATCCGAAGAAACCAAGACCAAAAGTACGAGGCACACTTCTGATACAGATCAATTGAAGGGTGGACAGCACTAGTGGACTACTTGCATTTTTTCCCGCGGAAAATATATTATATTTACCACGGGAAAAAATGCAAGTAGCCCACTCCCGTGCTGTCGCTAACACAGCGCTGACAGAGGCGATTACGATCCAGTAGTTTACTATATGAAGGGTGGACAGTACTAGTGGACTACTTGCATTTTTTCCCGTGGGAAAAATGCAAGTAGTCCACTAGTGCTGTCCACCCTTCAATTTTTCCTGATTTCTTGGAAACAATACAAGTCCTGAATCCTGAATACTGTTTTGACTTTTCGTTTCCGACCTCAAACAGAGTGGGGTATAATTCCTATTACATGTTTTCAAATCGATTTTAATAATTAGGGTTTTGCAAATATTGCCCAATGTAATTTCGTTTAAATTAATTATCAGAGATACGTTAAATTTTTTGTAGCACAATTAGTTAGAGTTCTAAAGTGAAAATTGAATAAATGCTTGGAGAAAATATCCTTAGAAGTAGTTTGTCCTGCCGTTAAAGTGAAGTAAAGTAGTGAGGGAAAAAAGCAAGCATTTTGAATAATTTTTTTTGCACGCGTAGATTGGTAAACTACTTACTATCTGTTAAAGTCAGACCTTGAAAAAATGTATTTATTCAAGAAAAAAGTTTTCTTCGTTTTGGAACAGTATTTATGCTCTACCATGTAGAAAGTAAACCACTTGCTCGTTTCACAGCTATACTGGTTTACGGTATATAGTTTGAATTTTTGAATCGCATGAGCTTCTGTCCATTCTCACAATGGCTAAATATTCTAACATTAAATAGAATAAATCAGAACAAAATAAGCGTGGAGCAATTATACTTAGTCGAAGTCGAAACGAACGTCGACCACTTTTCTGAAAAACTAGCTAATTCCTACATGATAAAAACATCCTAGGTTTGAAAGTCCGTTCGGTCGGAGTGTCTGGGATGTACGCAGGCGCGAACACAGGGGAGGAGGCCGGCGTGGGCCATGGCCCTCATTTTTCGATCGCAGGGGAGAATGGAGCCGCGTGAAGGATTTCTTGAAGACCCTGGAACAAACCAACCTCGCCGCCTTTCAGAATTTCACTCAGTGTACGCTTGTGCAGGAGAATTTGGTAAGCAATGCTGCGTGTACAAATAAAACGTGCAAAGAAATATTACATATCTATTACCATGCAGTATTTATACATAGGGGATACTATGTAATATAAGTTTTTGTGTAATTGTAACGAAGCTCGACGATAGGAATATGGTGCACGTGTGTTAAAGTATGATAGATCTGTAGAACGGTTTGAAAGTTATTACATTATTCGGATCAGATACGTTCTACAGAATTTCCACAACCGCAACAGGACACGGGTGTTTCTTGTTCATCAGCATTCGACAAGTACCCATTTGTTCAAATCTTCAATACATTTAATCAATTTTATTTTATTATTTCTAAATTAGAAGTTGATCATACTGGAGAACATGGGTATTGATACTGTTAGGTAGGTGCTGTTGTTGTTAATTCCACTTTATTTGCAAATGGCTTAACTCTAGTAAAATTTGAGCTTACAATTCGACTTGCAACGGATCAAAAAATGTTACTGTTGAGCTGACAATTGAATTTTGGCTCAACTGTTTCGAAACATTCATTTAGAGCTGCAAAAATTAATGTCAATGGAGTAAATTAATGCATTGGGACATTCGATGATTAAATTTTACTACTGCACTACAACAGTTCCAGAGGTGTGTGTGAAAGTGACTTATTTCAACTATTTTATTTCTCGCTGGGGAAATAAGCGGATAAAGCAAGTATCAACTGACTGCACATTTAAAAGACGCGGAGAGAATGGGAAGAAAAATCGCCTTATGACGTACAGAGAACTGTTTAAAAATAATGATTCAGAATAGATAATATGACATGAATGATCACTTGCAATTATTTATATAATATTTTGCATGTGACTAAAGACGTTCATCGCATCTTAGTAATGTTTATTTTTTCTTTATATACTATAACTAAATTCCTTCAATAAATATTTGAACTTACTAATTTCTTTCATCATGTTGTATAGCTTCTTAAATACTTGTTTAAGTTCATAACATCATGTACCTGAACGCCCATTGTTTTTTAAATATTTCACGAAAGACTAATTACTTAGAGAATGTCTTAAAACTAACTTACTCGGTCTCAACATTTTCTCAGGGAAAAATGACTTATATTTCGGAAATGACTAACGCACTTCACCGTTGCAACAGCTAACAGACACGGGTGATGTCGACCGTGCGACTTTTGAGACGCTGGCGTCCTTTGCCTTCGCTGGTGAAGCCCAGGTTCTGACAGACGTACGAGATGCCATCCAGACCTGCCCCGAACCTACGCTTCCTCAGGTACACTGAACAAAGTTTTCTTCATCAAATGTTTCTTTTACCAGCATAAAAATCATTACATGAGCGTCATTGTAATTTGTATAGTAGTTTTTTCTTAATTTTAGCTCGAGTATAAAATAACGTAGCAATCTAGTTGAACGTGAAAAATGTGGAGAGAACAGCTAGTATTTTTCTCAATTTTACATCCGGCATTCCTACGGAATGTAATGAATCAATAAAGATTTTAAATTAAGTTTAACCAAGGTGGAAACAAGTGTCGTAATCACAAAGCTTTCACTTATTTGGGCTGAAAGTAGGCAATTGTACCATAACTGTTCTTCAACTCTGCCACATAAGTACTGCTATCATTTTACGGGAAGCTCAGGTAATACCATAAAAAATGTGTTTGTATATCATTGCTGCTCGAGATTGAGTACATGACGCATGAAGCGTAGGAGTACAAAAAAGGTGTATACAAAATTGATTTTAGAACAAAATACGATTCACTGATGGTTACATTCGTTATAAATGTTTTAAAATTTGTGTACGTACTCATATTTTTAACTTGACGAATTTTTACTGTTTGTGCTTACCACATACGATATCTCAATTGATCTACTTTTGAATGCACTATTAGATCTAACCCTAGTATTTATTTTTCTACAGTTATGTAACCTTTAATCTCTAGTATCATTATTCTTACGTAATTTGGACATCATTTTGAGTTGTGGGTTCTTTGGTTTGGTGCAGCTGGAGGACTACATGAAGTGCTGGGCCACCGCCTGTGTCACTACAAAACTTGCGTAAATCACCCTTGTAGGCGCGAAAATTTATGAAAGGGCCTCATCACGCTCGGCTTCCCTCAAGATGGCTTATGATAAGCTGGAAAATAAAAGAACTTCGATTGAACGCTCATCATTGGCTGTTGGGATGTTACAGGTTTGCTAATTCATTTTTATAATGTAAAATGTAGAATGAAATGTAGAAGATATGTATAATTCTTATTATACGCATTGAAAAGGTGTTTTTTTAAATTTGTTTTCACAATCAGAAATCCACTCAAATAAAATTCTAACTCACAAATATTTTTTATTTCACTTAACCTCCGCTCAAATTTGAAGCGTTTTAAACGTGTTTGGTTCGTACAATGCTCCGCAAAAGTGTAGAATGCATTAGAAAACACACAAGTTTAGATAGTTTTAGTCAATGAAGGTTAATGAAATTTATAAACTATTGTGTAATAAATTCAATACAAACAATGTAACCTCTAAGATTAACGATGTAGTAAGCGTCCTACTGATGAGATTTTTTTATTTACTGTAGAAATAAAACGCACTATCAACTACGCTTGAAGACACATTTCCGAATTTAAGAATCTATAATATTTGAAATGAACAGAGAACAGATTTGAAAAAAACATAAGGGTTATTCATTAATGTAGAGTCCCTTACGCTATATGACGTAAAAAACACGATCATTTGTCGATTCAGTAAATTTTATTATTGAAGCAGATGACACTGATCTTGATGCTTCTACTTGTCATTCTATAAGTCCTTTTCGAAGTAAATCGCCAAGTATTAGTATAAATTTTTCTCTTAATGATGGACCAGAAATTTTTTATTGGGTTCAAATACGGTGAATTAGAAGGCCGCAACATCAACCTGTCTCTATTGAATTCCAACGAAACCAAATATTGCTCATTTGCTTTGGCTGAGTGCGGAGGGCAATTGAACACGATCTTTTACCGGAGGGACAAAGTGTCTTTACGCCAAGGTAGAAGTGTTTGATTCAAAAGTTCACAATATGAAGATGAGTTAAAATTAACACAGCGGATAATCATTACATTTCCTATCATTCCAACCAACTGATATGTGCTGGCACGTAGTACCAGTTCTACGGTCTTCATTTGAAAGAAGGTCCTGTGAATTCAGGCAAATATTTAGCTTACTGTGATAACAATAATAGATATCATATAATAATAGAACAATAATAATTCAGTTTTTTCTGTATCAAAATAAGTCGGGTTCGGTGTGCGGATTAGAACCGCTGAGAGCCAATGCAGCTTGTGAAGGTGTTCCAGCCATGCAATAGTGTAATAATGCAATAGTGCAATAATGGAATAGTACAATAGTGGAATTGTGAAATAGTGCAATGATGCAATAGTGTAATAGTGAAATAGTGCAATGGTGAAATAGTGCAATAATGCAATAGTGTAATAGTGAAATAGTGCAATGGTGAAATAGTGCAATAGTGTTATAGAGGAATGATACACTAGAGTACTAAGACACCAGAAAAATAGTGCATTTTTCTGGTCGTCAGAATACTGCCACCTGATTGTCACAATGTTTCTGATTCAATGAGATTTACAAGACCACAAGTGTTGGGAAGCAGGGCAACAGCTGCCACAGCTCAACACAGCTGCCTGCACTCACACCTGTGTGGCTGGTGCTGGCTTGCCAAACCGGAGCTCAGAGATGACCATCATGATGATATGTAATGATAACAATTAAGCAGCGGGAGAAGCATACAGCAGGGTGCACCTGGCCAGTATTTCTCAGCACACGGTGCCAACCCGACGTGTATGTGTCTCAATTTGTGATACGATTTACTTGTGTTCAAGGATACATGTTGACTGAAACGAATTTACCTGAGACTTCAAACTAAGAAGATATGCCTTTAAAACTGCTACAAGATTTCACGCTGTGGTAGGAAAGTGCCTATCTGTATCTTGACACTACGAGCATGTTGTTTTCTCATCTCAAGGTTAGTTCATGCGAGGGAATTTACGATATTAGAAAGACTCAAGGTAACATTTTATAACAGCTAGTATCTGATGAATAACAACGCTCACGGACCTGAGTTTTCGCCAATACAGTGGACCTCAGATACTGGGTTCTTGCTTTGTATTTCATGCATGGAATATATCCTGCTTTCTATTATATTGCATGTCTGTTCTTATTTTTATCTTGTGATCACACTCTAACCTATGAATATTGAATGCATATGGGAATTCTTATGGAAATGCAAAATATTATTTATATGTCTTCAACTGCTAGTATTCTGGTTTGTGGAAGTCCATTAAATTTCGAATCAAAATTTTGCGTCTTGCAGCAGCCACACGTGTGTTTGAACGATGTGTTTTTTAGTTGTGGATGTTGTGCATTTATTGCTAGATTTAGAAAGAGAAATGCAATGGATTTCAAAAGAAATTTTAGCAGATATTTCACACGGGATCAGGAAGTTGCTGCTCCTTTAACCAAATTAAATGTTTTTTTACATCGAATCGTACAACATTGTTTGTATTTTTGGATCTGACGCTTAGTTCACTTTTCATGTTATTTTACCCATCACACAAGTCTCGTGAGAACGTGGACATATGCATGTGTTTCGTACATTTTAACACGTTTATGTGTGCGCAAGTGAGCATTATGACACGGTCAAGAGATTTCAAAGTAAGGAGTTACAATTTCAGTTACATACGGTAATGATATCGCATGCATCTACGCACGCTTGAAACAATCTAGACTTAATTGACACAATTATTTCAGTGCAAAGTTTTTGACGCTTTTGGAATGCAAGGAGATTGATTATTGCCGTTTGAATACTTCTTTAATAAAAATATTGGAGACCCTTTGTGGAGTTTCAATTGAAGAACATAAAATTTAGTACAGAAGAGACTTCAGACAGTGACGTGTGTTAAAATATTCAGTGTGTGTGAATGACTTGTTCCCTCTCAAGGATAACTGGCAGCTCAGGGATAGAGCCATCATTGTCTCTCCAGTTAGTCAAGTCCTTGTTCAGCTACTTTTAAAACACATGACGAGCTTCATGACCACAAGCACACATCAACTCAATGAAGTAAAAAAGAGCTGCAATGCTAAAGCAACTGGCTGAAGGTTCTTTGGGCTCATTCAGGGTAAATTACCAGGCCTTGAGGATGAACGAGAAAAACGAGAAAATTTTTGAAAGAATGCACAAATGGGGAAAGTCTTACAAGACCTAATCTCAAACTCCAATCTACTTAGAAAAATTAATTGCCACGAAATCAAAGATTATTCTGTTTTATACGGCGAAGATGGATACAACATGTTCAATGCAATATTTTGAATATTATATCAGGCTGGTGCAGATGTAATGACCGAATTTTGAAACTAATGTTCAAAATGAGATTTTACAATTATTTACCTCTTGTTGTAGTTTTAACCAACTTTTGTGACTAAAGTGAACTGTTTTCTTTCAGATTATTGTCGTTTCATTGATATTTTTCATGTCAATTGACACCCATGGATATTCCAACCAAGGATCCCTTTAGGCATATGTATCACAATGGACTAAACTGCTCGTTTCTATTGCCTTATTCTATTATGTTCTGTATGAGTTAAATAAAGGTGTTAACACAATTAAGTGTAGCAACAAGATCTGCCCAGAATGCTTATGGGAATAATGCACTGAGTGAAAGGATTTGTAGGAGATGGATTTCTCGTTTTCGAAATGGGAACTTCACTGAGAAATTACCCAAAATAAGGTCATCCCAAAAAATTGAATTCTGAAATTTGGGAAGGACTCGTTTTCAAACAGCATACCAGCACCTCTAGGGAGCTAGCAGGACAACTGAAAGTAGTCCATACAACTGTGCTGCAGAAATTGAAGCACATTGGAAAGGTTTCAGTGGCTGAAAAATGAGTCCCTGGTGAGCTGACTCTAGAGAACCACCAATACCGTGCTGCTTGTTGTCAATTATTACTTTCAGGACACATTCAAGCATCATTTTTGGGTAGGTTGTTATTGGTGATAAGAAATGGATCCTTTACTATAATGTTAAAGGATGTCAGTGGGTGATCAGCAGAGGAGGTGTGCCATTTCAATAACCGAAAGTAGAATTTTCTCCAAAGAAGATCATGTTGAGTGTTTGGTGGGACAGTGGAGGAATAATTCAGTATGAACTGTTAGACAATAACCAAACAGTTTATGGCAATCATTACTAAAATATACTTGGCTCAAAAGCGATTCTCTTTAGCGGACAGAAAGAATGTCATCATTCATTATGTTATGCTTGCTCTTTTTTCCCCACTCGACTGACCAAAAACTTTTTTGAAGAGCTTGGGTAGGAAATAATCTTTCGTTGACTCTATTCTCCTAACCTTACTACTGCTGATTATTACTTATTCCGAGGACTACTGAACCATTTGAATGGTCGTAATTTAAAATCAGAAAAGGTTGAAAATGAGTTGAATTTATATTTTACTTCAAACCTAAGGAATTTTACAAGCGTGTGGTTTATAAGGTTGACAGATGGAATGATGTTCTAGAAAGCAAAGGATACTGTGTCAACGGATATATATTTTTACAATCATGAAATTTTGCATTTTAAGTGTGGATCTTGAATATTTTTAAATGCAGGGTGTGCAAACTCAACCTTCAGTGTACGCGAGGCTTGGTAGTGATGTTCTTACTAACCAACGCAGGTGTTGGAGCACATCATACCGGGCTTCTGATGACAGACACTCCGTACAAAGTATGACATGCGACAGTTCTTTTCATGTATTGTTAACTGACTTTTTGAAAGTGTTATTAGGCTGTGTATGAACTCGTGAAATTGACTGAAATTGATTTATTTCGTAATGACACACTGTAACTCGTCGTAGCAACTCAAGGTAATGACGCACTATACCTCGTAGTTTTAACTAAAGGCAATGACACGCTGCAACTCATAGTTACAACTTAAGATAATGACATGCTGTAACTCGTCATTCCAACTTAAGGTAATGACGTACTATACCGCGTAGTTGTAACTAAAGGTAATGACACGCTGCAACTCATAGTTACAACTTAAGATAATGACATGCTGCAACTCGTCGTTCCAACTTAAGGTAATGACGCACTGCAACACGTAGTTGCAACTCAAGGCAACCGTTTCAGGAAAAATACTGTACTTTTATAGCTATACTCTGCAGTAAAAAACGAAGTGACGTTTGTATGTTTACATATAATTGTTAATAATTATGTAGCATTTTAGGGTTTCTTTTCTTTGATATTCAAAGCTCATAATTTGCTCGTATCTCACTAATACATAGATCACGTTTCCAAATTATTTCAGATTACTTTCCACTATGGATCATGAAAAAATCTATCAAAGTTTAACGAAAAGCATAGATGAAATCTCCTTCAAGTCAGACTCAATACCTTCCGAGCTTTTCCTGTACGGGCCGAATGCTGTACCTATTATAGTCCAGGAAAGTGGCGAAATTCTGATTGCTGCTGCAACTTATGGCCAGGGCAGGATTGTTGTCCTTCCTCATGAGGCGTACCTTAGTAGGGCACCATTCAAGCAGTTCTTACTCAACTGCCTAGCTTGGCTGCACGAGGATCAGAACAATTCTGTCGTTGTTCACAAAAACTTGAAAAAATTGAAAAGCATGTTAGAAGAATGTAAATTTTTAACGACTTTCGAAGAAAGTTTTGACGGCGTTGGTACCTACTGTTGCGCGGCTGCGACTGCTAACAGACCTAAAGAAATATTGAGGCATGTCAAAAATGGAGGAGGATTGCTCATTGCAGGCCAAGCATGGCATTGGGCTAGTGTACATGACCACAAGAATGAGTTTGTGAATTACCCAAGCAATAAAATCACGGGGCCAGCTGGGATATTCATCAGCAGCAAAACAGTCCGTCCTTCTGTTGTCCAGATATCCAAAAACCTCCCCTCTGTTGACCGCTTGTCCAGGTGAGTATTTTTATAATAATATAAATGAAAATTAACTGAGGATTGCTCAAACAAAATATAATATTTTTTTGTATCAAGGTCAGTGTCTGACATACTCAGGATTATTGTCGTCAAAATATTTGTTTTACAGCTTGTGATTGAAATTTCTTTATTTTCAGGGTCACCTTTTACCCAGAAAATGATCAGGCTCTCTTGACGGAGGGTATAGATTCTCTTAGTTTGAATATAAGGACGAACTTGACGGGACTGTTTACATTTGATCCATTTGTTTTTCCCGTGGATCTACCGAGCAAAATTTATGGCCATGTTGTAGCAGGCCGACTTGGAGCTGGTCGATTTGTAGTGACAGCGCACTCAAAAGTATTCGACAATGCTAATGGTAGCAAGTTCCTAGGGAATGTTATCAAATGGCTTCTTAACGGCAACGATAAAGGCCAAGTTCTTCTCGATAAAGGAATGAAAGAACTTGAATGTTCTCTAAAATTGGATTATGATTGCAGAGAAGTCAAGTTCAACGATGCAAGTGTATTTTGTTGTTGCACATCATCAAAAGTAGAGCCGGACGCCGTCAAGGCATTTGTGGAGGAAGGAGGTGGGCTGCTCTGGTGTGGGCAGGACTGTCAATCCTGTGATATTTTCATTATGAAACAGGGTCTTGTAAATTTTCCTGGAAATGAAGTTCTAAACCCACTTGGAGTTGGAATCCTTCCATCAACATTGAAGGGTGATGCAGCAAAGTTGGTGAAGTTTTCATCATTTTTTGAAACAGTCAGCAAATATCTTGAGGAAAGTGGAGATTCAGTAGAACCAGAGTGTAAACAAACCTTGGTAAAAGAATGCGCAGAACTTTTAAAAAGTCAAGATTTTGGGAGCTGTCGGTATGCAAAGTTGCTGGATGAACTGATGAAACTCGCTTGTGACAGTGAATGCTTACCTCCATGTCAAGCCAAGGTGTTCAAGAGCGAGAAGAGCAAATTTGTCGTTTCTATTCTTGCCGACCTCTTCGACGTTTTACCTGAAAAAAAATCTTCGTTCATACCACCCCAAAACAAGATCCAAACTGAAAAGGAGGTGATCATCACAGTTGATATTCAAAATGAAGGTCAGATTTATTTCTTAGTTCAGCCACCTTCCGACATGATAAAGTTTTCTAAATTGGTTGTGGGACTGGTTGTACTAGAAGTTCTCACCAGCTCAATTTAGTTTATTTTTTATTATCAATTTGATTTAATAGTGCTTTAAAAACAGATCGTACTTTTCAGGCTGGAATTGAAGAATAGAACTCTTCCTTGTGCTTTATTTTGCCTTAGGTCAGGAAGAGGCAAGGTTTCTCAATAGCCTTTGCATCAAAATATCTGACATGAACGACCTCCGCAATTACGGCACTCTCAAACTACAATGCTCGAGCAAGGGCTTGACCAAACGAGCCAAATTTATATCACAAAATATTTCGGGCATCTAACAGGGAAAAATGGGAACGTAAAGGGTTACAGTTGTCTTGAAGCGTGAAATGCATTAAAAAGGCCGAAACGAAATAGAATGCTGAACACTTAGTAATAATTTTCTATACGAAACTTGAGCAATTAACTCTGTATGAACTATGATAATTGAATCAATCAAAGTTCAGCCCCTAAAAAGAACGCAGAAAAGTAAGATAAAACATTATTGCGTACAATTTCATCCTGTGAAGCAAGTTTAAGATCAATATCACGTTTCAGGGCACTTTAAATTTTAGTTGTCATGGAATTTCACATCATTCGAAAGTTATGAATAAAAATTTAATCTCCAACAACATTTACTTAAATTTGATTAATTTTACGTGTTTATAAGAATAGTTTTGAGCGTTTAGAAAACTTTTTTACAACGTTGTGAATTTTTCTGACTGTTAGTTGAATAATATTATATCTACAAACGTTCATCGTCAACCATAATTTAGATATAGTCATTTGATGATTGAATTAAAATTATGAAGTTAATTTGAAACTCTCAAGAGATTATTCTTAATTTTTAGCAAAGCAGACAACGTGGGTGAGCACAGGACTCTACGCCGTCCCCGGAGAGACTGTCACAGTCATCGTGCCGCAGCAAATCATCGGCAAAAGCGTGCAGGTTTTTATTGGAATTAAAACTATGTAGGAAATTATTAACTTTTATTTATACTAGAGATCACTATTAAGAGTGTATTTGCAATATTGTCAACCTTTAAAATGAAAATGTATAATATGCATCAGGATATTGTCTCACTAAACTAAATAAGGGATTAGAAGTGTTAGTACTAAAAGTAGAATGGAAAATAATTGAATAGAATAAGGTAAGAGGGACGAGGCATTTGGTCCTTTCTTGGGCTGCTACCCAAGTCCCATGTCGTCGAAAGTAAACGTATCAATCACGCATATACACCTCAATCACACAAAACCATTTTAGTCACGTATACACACTTTGGTCATGCACATGCACCGCAATCATAGACAGGGCTCAGGAGGTAGGGATATTGAATCAATAAGTTATAATACTGGGAGTTTCTTATCCAATATATGTCTAGATGATTTTTGGATGTGTTCACAATACCAGCGTAAACGGCGTTCTCGTGTAGCTGATTCAAATTTTAGGCAGTTTTAACAGGGATGAAGTTTAGAGCTTGGGATGTCGTGAAGTTTCTTACTACGTATATATGACATATTAGTTTTTGGCCATCATTTCTGGATTGCACGTTATCGTCTCTGTCGAAAAGTCCTTTCAGGGTAACATCGTAAAGGTCATTGACATCCTTATTGTCTCAATACGTTGTCTTTACAGTCTTTTTTCTAAGGAAATGAGTTCAAGCTGCTGAAGACGTCTTTTGTATCTAAAATTGTGGAGTTCAGGAATCATTTTCGTAACATTTGCTATGAATTTTCTACATTTTATTAATATCTTTTCATAGGGTGGAAGGCCAGAGTTGCACTGCATATTCCAGATGTAGCCGGGCTAGCACTTTATAGAGTGTTAATATTATGTTCTTTGATTTGTATTTAAAGTTTCTTGGAATGAAACCAAGGATCCTGTTAGCGTTTCTGACGTTTCGTTCCACTCGTTTGTCATGCTTAAGATTTTCAGTGATAATGATAACAAGATCTCTTCGTTGCTGTACTGCTTCTATGGGTGTGAGATTCATCCTTAGTTAGAAAACCGTTTATTTGCACCAACGTGCATTACTGAGCATTTATCAACATTGAAGCATATTTGCCAGGCTCCGGTTTATTGTAGTAGACGGTTGAAGTCTGATTGAATAGCTACTCTGTCTCTTCCCGTGAACGCTCTGTGGCAAAGTTTTGTGTTGTACGGAGAATTTGGTGATTTTACTGAATTTTACTAATGGGTCGTTGATGTAGATAATGAAGAGGAGCGGCCCTAAACATTCACTTGTAGGACTTCTAATGTTACACGCGTCAAATCACTGGCTTGATCGTGAATCATCACTCGTTGAGAGATGCTAGTGAGCCAGTTTCGCGTCCATCGAGAGTAGTTGCCTTGGATTCCACGAGCTTTCACTTTGACCATCAGCCTTTCGTGGAGAACTTTGTCGAAAGCTTTTCACAGTCGAGGTATAGAAAGTCTACAGGATTTGTACAGTTGCACTTGCGGTTCATTTCCCTAAAAATGGTGAGGATGTAAGACAGTTGCGTTTTACCCTAAATCCGCGCTGGGTGTCAGTAATCAAGTTTTGTGCTTAGTGGCACTTTATTTTACGGAGTTTGATTAATCTTCCTATTACTTTACTGATGACAAATATTGGACTGATTGGAAGGTAACTATTATTATTGTTAACATAAGTAGTGGTAAGTACAATAGTACTAGTAGTTGTAGTAGTTGTAGTAGTAGCAGTATAAGTTTGCTAGCACTTCAGTGACTCGGATTATGAAAAACGGACAAGCATCGGTAAGGTTTTTAGGTATAAAGAGGTTAAAATATAAATGATTTAGCATTCGATTGCAAATTTTACAAATAGCATGCTGCACACAGTGAGACAATGGTCTGACACATGTGTAGATTTCAATATTGAAAGCGCAGTGTTTGACCGTTAAATTCATCTCAGCAACGGAAAAGAATTGAAACAAAAGTTCATTACATGTACATTTCGAAAATAAAAATACATTTTTCCATCTAAAGTCTATTTCACTTTTATTAAACTTACAAATGTGTCCCATGATTTTACGCCCCGTCACTTTGATCATAACTGTATTCAAATGTTTGCTTGTAGGTGCAGATAGGCTGTCATTCAGACCAGCTCTTCAAAAAGTCTGAGCTGAAGAGAGCCCCTGTCGTGATCCGCCGCATGCCTCTCAGGACGGACGTCTTGGAGGTCTGCTACCTCTGGGGAGGTCTGATTTACTTCCTCGTTCCTGGAAACTGCGATCTAGGAAAAGTTCAAGTTATCTTTCAGAACGCAGCTAAGGCGCCTTTCTTTAAGCTGGGTAAGTGTTTCAGGATGGCATGCACTAAAATTAGGTAACAGTTTCCCAGACTGTTTCTTACAGCTTTTTTACTTCCCTTTTTCAATTTACTTCCGCAAGATTTTTTTCCAATGATTGACAATGATCTTTTTTCAGACTCTTGATATTTTGCATTTACGTGTTAACGCCTTCATATGCAGTGTTTCCTATCCGGAACAAGAGGTTCCAGCTATGAGAGGCGTCTTCTACAGCAAGGGACTTGGGTATCTACGGCGTGGGACTTGGGTATCTATGGCATGGGACCTGCGTATCAACGGCACGGGACTAGGGTATCAAACAAGAATAGGCCAAACGGCTCGCTTCTATTGCGTTATTCCATTTCATTCACAATATGTCCCATTAATCGTACTATGCTTCACTCAACTACAGGCGAACACAAGGTGGATGAATGGCGTAGTGTCATCCGCCACCACCCAGCGCCGTGGGCGGAACTGGCGGCTGACAACATCATCAT
>VCRD01001608.1:54356-66901 GCA_006783055.1 Trinorchestia longiramus | reverse complement strand
TCAACTGATATTTTTTATCGGGTTTTTTTTATTTTGATAATCATTGATATACTGACGAGTTTCAAAAAGTCTTTCCTCTGATTGATAGCGTTTTTATGTACATGAAATTGTATAAATTTGCCATGGTATGACGGGGTTTGGTTTGAAAATATGACGGTATTGTAAAATCTTAAAACCTTTCGATTGGGTTCGATCATGAAATGGGTAATGAATATTTTTGTGCCTAACTACATATTCTTTTTGGTGACTCCAAGATCCATACGACGAGCAAAGAATGATTTACAATTGTTGGTTAGCCAGGTTTCGGAATAACAAACGCTTTTGAGACATAAATCGGGCAAAAAAATCGACTACAGTTCTTGAACGAAAATTGATAATTAATTGAACTGGATTGAAATGAACGCACATTGCCGCAGTTTAGTTAATATGAATAGTGAAACGATAAAAAATCGGCTATAAATGAACGGACAGCATATGGTAAACTTGAAATCAATTAAAACCATTAGTCTGTTAAAATATATCGAAAAGTTGCAGATTATAATGGGTTCTTTGATACTTTTTTATGCGTAGGAAGTTATTTAACTTCACAGTGTTTAATATTGTAAGACTGATGCATTAACAATCCACAACACACCTAACACTTAGCTTCACTAGCACAGAACCGTATTAACATAGAAATGTATTAACACAGAACTGTATTAAGGGGATCAGGTTGGTTCATGTAGCCAAAATTGCAAAATGTTTACGAATGCGTATTTTTACAGATAATGAAAGATAAACATCTTGCGTAGGTTCCATAAAAATTTTGGGGTTGTACTAGGACGGGAAAGGGGTGTGGGAGGGGTGGGAAGAGGCCCCGTGTGGGGTAGGGAGGCAAAGAACGCAGAACTTCAGAGCAGGCCCCTATTCAGCAACCACTGTTGTGAAGGAGGAATGCGTCAACCACGTTTCCAAGAAGATGGGGAGCAGACTACGCCAACTCAAGACGTGAATCAAGACCAAGTTTGCCTACCTTGAGCGCTTTGTCTTTACTGCGACTGTCACGGCCCTTCAGCAGAACCTGGGGAATGTTTGTGGACACGTCCTTGTGGCTTTTGGACTCATTCCACTAACTCCTATGAAGGCAAGAAAGAAGAAGGAAACGACTTCGGCGAAGGGACCACCAGCAAAGAAGAAGAGGACCTCAAATGACGAACCTTCCTGAAGCTACAACCCCGGCGGATTTTAATCTTCACGGCACTCCACCTCTAAAAACACTTTAAAACTCCCACGCTGCAATACTGAAGCGTTACATGATCTATCAGTATCCTAACCCAATTGGTACATAGCACATGACCTCCTAAGGAGGACCCCAGAACCTTCGGGTTCCAAAAAAATAAAATCATCAAACAAAAATTGGCTCTCCTGAAAAACTTTGTTTTCGGGGGCGCCAAAGCCTACTTTGCCATCATTATTTGACGTAGAGACTCTTTTGAGAGTTTTTTAAAAAGAACGGAAAGCCTTCTAGAGAACAACGTAAAGAGATTTCAAATATTATAATTAGATCAAAAGATATAGCCAATGAAAGTAAAAAAACTGGAAAAAATCACAACTAAAATCTTTTTGAAAGTTAAATACCTATGATACAAAAAACAATTAAAAATGTCTTTACGTTATGCTGTAGAGGGCTCTTAGCTCTTTCTAAAGAGCCCTCACCCGAGTCTCTACGTCAATTTTTGAAGGACTAGTCTACGGAAGATTCCCCTAAAATTTCACGTTTTCTTTTTGTAACTCGTATTCTATGTGTCAAATCAAAAAATGCCCATGAACAAAATCTTTTTTTGTTTTCTATATATGTACACAGTTTCATAGCTTTACGATTGTTAATAAACAAATTAGCAATAAACCTGCCTGACCCCCTTAACTCAGAACTGTATTCATACAGAACTGTATTAACACAGAACATTATTAACACAGCATCTCACTAGTACAGAACCTCACAAGCATAAAAGCTGACTATCATTCAACCTCACTAGCTCATTACCTTTTCATTACACAATCTCACAAGCGCATAAACTCACTAGCACATGTTCTCATTAGCTAATAACCTCACCATCACACAACTTCATCACTAATCAGCGGTATATTACCTGGCTAGCCAATACACTCACCTGCACACGATCTCAGTTCCTATTGAAAAATACTGCCAAGTCTATTGTCTTGAAGGCATGTCTCAAATGAGCCAACACTTAATGTAAGTCATGAGTTTAAGAGTTGAATTTTTCTTAAGTTCCAAACTTTTTTCCGCCATCAGCTGCAGGAGGGCTTCGGATGGGAAGCATTCATGAACCTTCACGACCAGTACCGCAACCTCTCCTGCGGGTCCCAGACGAACGAAGCCAAAATGAACATTTATGCAGAAATGTTCTCGAAAACTGTCAAAAAGAACCTCGTTCCTTTCTTCAAGGCTTGGGGCTGGAACATCAAAGACACGGTGGCCCAACAGTTGTCAACTTTGGATGAGTGGGAAGATGATCCTATGAAACGTTTTTACGACGAGGCCGCTGTGAGTTGCACCAAACAAGCTTAGATTTACCCTACATGAATGTGCTTTTTAATTTGTTTTATTGATTTTAACTTTAGTATTTATTCTCTGCAATTGAAAAGTTTGGCTTTTGGCGTATTGTATCAGAAAATAAAATAGCAAACTGATGGTGAACCTTGAAGAATCATACCACGTGATTATGATACCATGGGACAAATTTTGACTCATTGATAAGTTTCTCTTTTGACATTTTATGAGGCTTGAAAATATTTTTCTTTATTCTAAGACGTGCCTGCAACCTCTATTTGATTTGTGAATCAATATAAATATCGTAATGCAGTTTAATAGGATCAAAACATGAAAATATATTCCTCAATGAGAAGCTTACTGAACGGATACAATCCCTGCTAATTTTGATAATGAAATTTTTCAAAATTGCTTTAGTAAAATTGAGTATATTCCTGATAGCATTTCTGATCATTATATACTGTACGTCTGAATAACAGAAGACGAACCTTGAGTGTGCACTTTTTGATTTTCGAACTGGCAGATCTCAAACTTGACTGCTGCAATAATGAGCAGTACAGAAATTTTTGAATTCCCTTCGTCCAAGAAGCGCAAGTCTAAGAAAGGGAAAAGTTATCCCATCAGATTAAGGTGGAAAACTAATTACCACTCTCAAATACAAGATGAACCAAATGAACATCACTTTACGAAATGGTAGTAAATCTATAAACATCTTAACACATTTTCATTATGGTTGTTGTTAGATAGCTTGAGAATTATTTCATTATTATTCAAATTGTACGCCTGACAGTGCTTGTTTTCCGTTGCATTTACACTTTCCACTTCACTTCTGATAGCATAAAATGCCTTTTAATGTTCGCAGTCGCTGTAAGTTATCAACATTGAGCGACCAAATGCTTGTAAATCGTCGTAGAGGTACAACACAAGTCTTGAGGAGAGTCTTGCTTCAATAATGTAATACATAAAACTATACAGTGCTGGCAGCGGTCTCAGATGACTCTGCGTGAAGCCTTCATGCAAGAATGAAGTGTTAAGAACATTATGGATTTATGTTAAGATAAGCTAACACACTTGAATGCTGTGAAAAAACCCGTCTGATATGATGGGAAATTTATGGTGATGCAAAAATAAGAAAAGAAATGGAGAAGAATTGAGGGGAAAAATATATAAGTTGTTGTGATTTTTGAATTAATTAGTTTCTAAACATTGTTAAAAATATTTGAGTGTTTGTAGTGTCAGTTTTTGCTATATTTCTGTGAATACGTTGTGGTTTTATTGCCCAATATTTGCATAATTAATTCATACATTACAATAAATTACTAAATGTAAAAATAAGTACAGCATCTATAGCCAGCAATAACCTGTGCTTATTTGACCATTTGAAATAAAAAGTGTACGAAATAAGTTGTTGAAATACTCATATTATTTTTACGAGCCCTCGAACGATGTATGATGGTATCATGCCTGTCGCAATGTTTACAAACTTTAGCCTGAATTTACAAGACTGAGAATTGAAACGATTCCTCTTCACCTTGTATGTGGCTTCCTATCTCCTGCAAAGAATGTGGACTCCCACACAACCTAGTATGATGAGTTACTACCCATTAGGTGAGATACATTCGTTGACAAACTCTTTAGGCGTGTAGATCAGATCTAGGGGTTTGCTGAAGTTCAAACTTTTGTGTAGAATGTGATGAACTTATCAGTTACTGAGACAACGTTTATACCCATTTTGGAAATTGGACTACGTTAGTTTTATTCATATCTTACAAATATTACAAGCGTCCTGAAAATAAAAGTTTTGAATCTTTCTGTGGTGTACTCGGCATGAAGTAATTTTTTTCTCACGTGTATTGCTAAGCTCGTGACTTGGATAAGATTAGTTCAAGTATGGTATCATGACAGCGCGCATGACATCACACTGATCGAACTCTGCTAGTAATTATCAACCATGCGTGTGGATGAAGCGTCAATCAAAAATAAAAACAGTCTAGAATTTTCAAGAAGCAGGCGTCATTGTTAGGCTTAATTTGATAATCTGACGAAAATAATCATATATGCCATTTTCCTGTGAAATGTCCGTGCAACAATTACAGTGTTTAATAGTTTTAAAAAGTTGGATGGAAATTCCAGTACCAGATTATTTAATTGAATGATAAGATTTTTAAATGTTTAAAGCCGGTCCTACGTCTCCGTGGATACTACATGCAGAATAGAAAAGAAAAGAATATGGAGACAGGAACGAGGCGTTTGGTTCATTTTTGAGCTATTACCCAAATCCCATGCCGTCTAAAGTAAAGATATCAATCACACACATGCTCCTCCATGACACACAGATATTTCAGTTACGTAAACGTATCTTAATCCCACACAGGCATTTCAGTCAAACACCGTAATCACACGTAATCATGCGAGGGTGTTCGTAACTCACAACTGTGGTGGATAAAAACATCTATGGAGGCTATCGTAATTCCTAACTTTGGTGGATAAAAACATATATGGAGGCGATCAGAATTCAAAAATGTGATGAACAAAAACACGCACGTCGGCAACTGCTGCTGCATGGCTGGTGAATTTTATGCTGACTGATGAACACCATTTTTTTCCAGAGAAATGAAACCACTACAATTGCGGCTGAAGTATGCAATTACGACCGCTGCTGTTATTTTCAGTGATACAGTCTATTTTTTGTACAAATGATAATTTTTGATGTAAAAGTTTCTCTAGGAAATCATGAAAGTGCAGACCAAGTATGTGCATTATTCTTCAAATCTTCCAAAGTTTTTAATAAACATATAAATCTCACAGCTAAAACAGTGTCTTCAAAGCTTCTGAGTACGAGCTTTTTAATCACTGAATTTGCATCGCATTTTAAATTTAAATGCTTACATTGAACAAAATGGTTAAAATTTGTTCAAATCTATCCAAGTTTTATTGACATTTTGCAGCTTCAGCTTTGCAAAATGCATTCCAGCAGTGAGATACCGTGCAATATTGTAGGCCATACGTCATACACTGGTGCGAATTCAAGCGTCGTATTTCAAGCAGATATTCATGATGTAGCATGCAATCGTAAAATGATTGCTTGTATTGTATTGTTGTTGTAAAGCTTTTGTTTTTATTCGGTGGAATGTTGACGCTTAATAGAGTGATGCAAGGCTGCAACTGTCGCAACTAATAGGATCCTATGTAAAGCTACACAGATGTTGGAAAAAGGAACAAGTGAAAAAAATCGTTACTTTATAGCTGTTTTGAAAATTATTTCTAATTTTAGTTAATGGCGACAATTTTTTTTAGCTTATCCGGCAAAAATTATGGTTGTGTGAGAATTTTAAATTATAACTAAAGATCTCAAACTGTCGTTCCTGCAAGGTTGCAATTATACAAACCTAAATTCATATTAGCAGTGATGGTGAATACACAAGCAAAAAAATTATTTTTAAAGTTATAGTTTAGTTTGTTGAATTCGGCTCTAAATATTTTGGATCTGTTACTCGTGATTCGCAATAATTTATCCCCACGAATCATACATCGTACTTAATATTATTACTTCCACTCACACTAATTTTTACTTTTTAAAGGAATGATAATGTGAACTACGCAATTACGAAACCGAATACTGTAAAATAAAATATGGCAGAAGGATACGCATTTTTGTTTATTTTTGAGCTGTTACCCAAGACTCATGCTGTCGTAAAATCAGTGTTATAATACTGGGGAAAGTTTAACTTCTAATGAAACACAGTATCAAACATTAATAGCCGAAGATTTAAATAAATACAAAATACAAAACGCAAATCTAGGACAAAAAATTTTCTTTAACGAAAATTTAAAGCAAAAAACTTGTGAAACACGTTTTACAGTTGAGAAATTTAAAAAAATAAATCATTACTTCAGATCTGGAATTACGAAGAAAGTGTTGCAATCCACGAGATTACTTGCCCTAGTATCTGACGAAAGGATATTGCTTCATAGAATCTCAATGATCCCAAAATGAGTTGTGTTCTCTTTTTTGAGAAAAATGAGCTCCATTTTCAAGCGTTTGTCAGTTTTGTTTGATGACAGCCGCTGAAGCGCACACAGCTGTTGGTGCTACGGCCCAGAAATATTCGTTGAATGTGGATTTATAGTCACAAGTTCTGCTAAAATTATGGTCACACGCATTTTTGGAATACTGAAAGAATGCAGCCCTGAATTAACCTATAGTGGATATTACCTGTGTTTGCCCAATACACAGAGTACACCGAAATGACCTGTCACATTTCTAGGAGTGATAAAAATGACTAGAGAAAAAATTAAAAACGTTTTTCTATGTTTGAAATATACATGCAATATCATTTCATCTTCGGTTCGTATTCTTTCTTTCCATATTTTTCGTTCCCTAAAATATTTCGCTCTTATTATGCCTCCAAATGCGCTGTATGACTTTGCTGCACCCTGCATTCAAAACACGTTTGATTTTATAATCCCCGGACGACGTTTATAACCTTAACCTTATTCCTTCAGTATAACACTCAACGAGACGACTGTGTGTTGTTCAACTGGATTAATGTTTAAATTATTTAGTTATTTTTCAAATGTCGAGCCCTTGTGATGAAATTTTAGATAGAAACATTACCCTAACATCATGCGCTGGGTCAAGTAAATGGAAGCAAAGATCCCTGTATTGTTCATGATCAATTGTAAATCAATGCAACATTTACTGTGTTGTACTCAACAACACAGTGAAATTTGATTTCCTGATGATTTTACAGCTGAGATTTCACAATTATTTTTCCTCGTATTTCTCATTTGCTTCCGTATTTATCATGTATTCACTTATTTTTCATAATTATGTTCCCGTATTTATCATATATACATTTGTCATTTACTATTTCTCATTTACTCCAGCATTTTTCATTTACTCACACACTTTTTTATTTACTCCCTGATGCCACATTAGCTTCCGTATTTCTAACGGATTCCCATACATTTGATTTAACATGCGTTTCTCCTTCATTAACGTTCACTGTCTTATTAATGTACTTAAGTCACTCATTCTATACACAAAGTTAGTTTTCTCTGAAATTTCATGGCTTGACTGTATTTCCTAATATTTATAACTATAAAAAAGTAAGAAAATATATTGATCTATTTGTATATCAATTTCGAACGCTGTTTTTATATAATAAAAGTTTATATTGTATGTATATTCAAAATTAATGAAACTAATTGAGTAAGTGTGTTGTTACTGAACTGTTTACGTTGTTATTCGTACCTAAACCTTACTGTATCAAAAACAGAAAAAACATTTTAAATAGTTAAACTTAAACAAATTTTTAGTGTCCAACTTTAATTTTACTCAAATAAAATAGGTGGACAGCAACAGAACCTTTCGTCGTTGGCATTTGAGATCAAAAAGATTTTCTAATTCGTGTTCAAAGAGAAATAGTAAGGGAATAAGCGTTAAAAAAATACTTCACAAGAACGTTTCTATCGATATCAATGCTCAGAATAAATAAGCCATTTTTACAAACAGTGACATTCAAATATTCATGTAGTGTGCAGCAACGAGGAAAAAATTTACAGAAATGTTTAAAAGTTAAAGTCTGAAAAGAAGTGTAAACGTTGAGCGCAAGTAGAACGAGATAAGGATGCTTGAATTCGGGCACCGTTGGTTGTCTTCACTGTCGACCTTGCATGAAATCCTTTAGCAGAGAAATACGTATACTTGAAAAGTTTAAATCCATTGTATATGTTTATTAACGGTAGTGCATGTGAGATGATGATACTTGCGTAATGATTTGTTCATTTATAAGTTAGTTGATAATTTCATGCCAGTCAACCTACGAAGTTAATCTGGGAAAAGGAAAGTCTACGGGTATTACAACTCACATTTAATTTACTCTGAAAGTCTTTAGTTTGACGAATTGTATAATATATCATAATAATATCTTATCAAATTTTTAAAACGTGAATAAATTAAAGGATAGATTTTCAGTTAATTACAGGATTAATTATGCACCCATCATCCTATAGGTCCTGTATTTGAACAAATTAACAGTACCACTGGCTTGTAAAAAGGGCATCTTTCCCTCCGTCATTCAGTGTGCGGTCAGGCTTCGTGGCGGCAAGTGGTTTCGCTGCTCAGGTTCTGCTTCTTACCGTCTGCGTTACCTGGCCAGCGAACGTTACCTACTAGCGGTAACAGGTGCGATGTGGATACAGTTTATGAACTGAGCATGCAGTTGCAGCACCAGGCATAGTAAATAAAGGATCAAGATTATTGAATTACATGAACAATCATACACAGCTCGGCTCAGAAGACCTTCAACAACCTGCGCTTGTCACGCACGATCATTATTGAAGTTCTTGCTGGCATCAGAAGTGCCGCACGGCAGGCGTTGTCCAGGTCATTCCTCCGTGAGGTTATGGATCAGATAAAGTATAATTCTTCTAGTCATTAAGGAATATAAAAGGAACCTTGCCCCCAAAAAGGCATTGAATTTCAGATCTGGCAGGCTCCGTTAAAGAGTAGAATAAAATTAGATATTAGTACCAGACTAATGGTAGGCTGTATAAACTATTATTAAGAACTATTCACTAATACGCGGCTATTGAAAAATAATCCTATTTATACATACAAGGCTATCGTTTTCCGTTTTTGGAATTATTTACTTTATTTATTATCATTTTTTGAAAGAATTAAATTAGTTATGCGTGCATGAGGAGCAGAGAAGGTGGGATATTGTGGTCAATGATAAGAAAGAATTCGTAGTTATAATTTCGATAGCGAGATATTAATAATCTATTGAGAAGTCAACTATTTTTTATTAGAAAGTAGTTCATATAAGTCATGCAGAGTAGAGAACCACTATAGTTGTGTAATATTTAAAGCGTGCCATGTTTTTTTCGCGTCATGATACGTATAATTATTATTATCATTATAATACGGATCATGACAAAACGAAATTATTTTGTTTTTTATTTTCCAAGCCATGACCTCGGGGTCATGTCTTGTATTTTTATAGCAGGTCTTTTGAAATTATGTTGGAAGCCACACAGAAGTCATCACGGTGGACAAATAATGTTTCTATAACTGAATTTCTTCACACGACCATCGACGTTAGCCCTACGCACACATTGCGATATCTGACAGTGAATTCATTTTTACAAACAAAGCAATCTTAGTGAAATTGTTCATTTTGCTATGTCAACTTCAGCGCTAACTTTCGTGAGTTCATTTTTGCCAAATTTTGTGCGATAAAAATTATATTTTCTTCTGAAACGTCCGTGTTCAGATAGCTTGGCCTCTTGGATATTGCCAATGCTATTGTTCTGATTGTGGAAACTTCCTTCTAATTTATTTGTTACGTTTAGTTATACTTTGTGTATCACGTCAATATGTATCAGTAACTCGAGTGGAAGTTAATGAGATAATTTTGAAAATAGCAACAAAGGAATATATAATAGCTTCATTATACAGGAATAACTATCTTTATTTTTTCAATTAACTAGTTGTTTCAAGTTAAATTGGTCACTTTGAACTTGACCAGTGTGCTGTAATCGCCAGAACACATTAATTTTGTTTGTGTGTAAGTCGCTTATTGCTTTGCTGTACGTGGACGGGTTGTGTAGCGTCGTTGCATTTTCTGACCTGCAAATTACACATTTGGTCGAGTGTCAAAAGACTGCTGAGTAATTAAACAGAGTAGTGCATTTGCAAGTGCAGCAATGCCCTCCATAAAGAGGCAGACGAAGGCAGGGTAGAGGGGAGAAATCCAAAGACATCTCGTATTTTTGAGTGCTGGATGTACCTGACTCATGAATATACGTAGGACGGTTTAAAAATTCAAAAGCAATTAATTTATTAATGTTCTATGCCACCGTACATGTGTGAATGAATGGATGTTGAAATAATGTTTTGAATTCAACTATAATTACATTCCGGGCACATTTTTGTGAGCTGATATTTTTCTCAAATGGGTAGTAACTAAAGTACGACAGCTAAAGAGACCATTGCAACTCTAGCAACTGCCTGCGTTGGATTTTGTACAAAAGTTCACCGCTTATACTGTTATGCACCGCGCGTGTCAGTAGGGTTCAGCAAACTTGCGTTTACTGCATTTTTGAAATTAGATTTGCGTGAGTTTTATCAACAATTTAAATACATTTAGAATTGTGTTACGTAAAATGCATAAAATTTCTCAAATCCTCTTACATATAGAAAAACAATGAAATACGTAGTATGCAATATAACATATATTTAATTCTGCTATATACAAAAACGCGTTTTTTAATTTAAATCATTGAATTTGGTTCTGTGTAGATTATCATTTATTGATTTCTGATTTACTTAATATAACAGGGAGTTTTATGACTTGTAACTAAACTTCAATTTTTTATTGAAAAACAAAATTTTAGAGACTGATCGCAACAAGTGTTTGGACATTTTGCCAGGGCATTAGTATGCAATAAAACTTGTTATAATGTATGAAGGATTTGAGAACATACTCGTGTATAATTTTATTTCCAACAGTTTTTGCTCCTGACGATATCGCTTTCGAAGCCTACAATAGCAAGTTTGTTCTTCTTGATAATGAACTCATAACTTAAACACAAGCTATTTTATTGATGATTATGAGTGCTACAGAACGATGCAGCAGAATATTTTTTGATATAACAGAACACTCTAAATGTGATATTTTAAATCGACAGCAAGTTTATAATTTATATTGTTTCCCTCACACACTGCGCAGCATCTTTCTTCATACGAACAGTAGAGTAGCAAAAATGTATTGTTTTAGCTCAAATTAATTTGTTTGACCGGCATAACATTCAATTGCATGTGACTGCCGTTGAAGCTCAGCGCTAATGTTTGAACGATGAACCAATTCCAATAACTCCAGGCATTCTCTGAAATGCAATCTGTGATTACTGGTAATTTCCGAGCTATTTTTTGTAATGTATAAAAAATACAATTTCCAAGAGAATGAGACTCCCACATTTTAATTCAATTATAGCTCAATGAGCTTCAGAATCAAATCTCAGTGCGCATCGCACTATTGAACGACCAGGAGGATGACCCACACTCTCAACAAATTCAGAGACTTGACAGCTGCAGAGATCATTCGAGCCAGAGTTACAGTTCATAACTTGCTCCCATTAACTTAAAGTTCCTTCATTTGACGGGTATTGCGTTTTGCTTCGGAACATTGAAGGCCTAATTAGACTCATTTAGGGGTGGATGCCTGTTTTCGTAACAGGTTTTCAGGCACGGGTACTGTTTTACTGACACTGGGTGAGGCCTCAATTCCCGAACCCGGACGTAAAGTTCAACTATTTGAAGCTGCCGGCACATAGAGAGCTTTGTTATAGGATGCATGAGAGTTATTGGTGCAACCAAAATAGATCAGTGAAACTCATGATGTGAGCCAATTATACTGAGTTAGCTTGAGTTGTCGTTGTTATTATGAATACATGCAGACCAGGAAACATGCCCTGTCCGGTATCATATTATTCGTGTTGACGTTTCTCATATAAATCAGCGAGAACGTATTAGTGTTTGTTATACGTCTATTCAATCACTAGCTTAAATAATTATATAATTAGAAACTTGGAAGTTCTCTGACTGTTGCGTTGATAATTTGTAATGAAATATTCCCGTGATGTTCGTACTCAAGTGGAGATATTGAAAAGTTTATGGAGGCTAAATTTCTGTAGTTTATGCAACAGCCTTTATACAGCTCTGATTACTGGTTTAGCTCAGTATCCTGCCTACTTCAGCGCCACACCTTGTCTAACCCAGTGTTACATCTTGTATAGTAGAGCACTGCCCCTTGTCTAGTTCAGCGCGATACAAGTCAATTGTAACTTGTCTAGTCCAGCGTTGCACCTTGTCCAGCCCAACGCTGTATCTTGTCTAGCCCAACACTATATCTTGTCTAGCCCAACACTGTATCTTGTCTAGCCCAACACTGTATCTTGTCTAGCCCAACACTGTATCTTGTCTAGC
>VCRD01001608.1:27912-50039 GCA_006783055.1 Trinorchestia longiramus | reverse complement strand
CTGCACCTGTATCATATTATTTGTGTTGACGTTTCTCATATAAATCAGCGAGAACGTATTAGTATTTGTTATACTTCTATTCAATCACTAGCTTAAATAATTATATAATTAGAAACTTGGAAGTTCTTTGACTGCTGCGTTGATAATTTGTAATGAAATAGTCCTGTGATTTTCGTACTCAAGTGGAGATATTGAAAACTTTATGGAGGCTAAAATTCTGTAGTTTATGCAACAGCCTTTATACAGCTCTGATTACTGGTTTAGCTCAGTATCCTGCCTAGTTCAGCGCCACACCTTGTCTAACCCAGTGTTACATCTTGTATAGTAGAGCACTGCCCCTTGTCTAGTTCAGCGCGATACAGGTCAATTGTAACTTGTCTGGTCCAGCGTTGCACCTTGTCTAGCCCAACGCTGTATCTTGTCTAGCCCAACACTATATCTTGTCTAGCCCAACACTATATCTTGTCTAGCCCAACACTATATCTTGTCTAGCCCAACTCTATATCTTGTCTAGCCCTACACTATATCTTGTCTAGTCCAGCGCTGTCTTTTGTCAAGTCTAGCCCTGTATTATCAAGTCCAGCTGCCAGTCTCATGCATATCATTTTATTCGAAAAAAATATCAGTTTGACTTCACTCAAAAATTAATGCTTCCCCGTTCTCTGCTTTTACTTGCAATCCAATCAACAAGGACATGAAGCTTAGAAATGATTGTCTGAATGTGTCCATCAGAACAGATTCATGTTCGTGAGAAGGAGATAAAATGGTTTTCTTGATGAAATACTCTTTTCCCAGCGCTAAGCTGTTATCCTGATGTGAGGTATAGCGTCAAGTCTACCAGCAAAAGAGAATGGAGTTTATATAACAACAAACGCCAATTAATATTTTGGTTTAAGTCATTGTTACAAGTACTCGTAATATTTGAAACAGGGATGACAAGACACGTTGATTACTGAGGCCCAATCACTTGTACATAACATAATTGCTTTTAATGTTTCCTACCAGTAACAAGAATAGTTATTCTCTGCAGTGGTGAGTAGGCTAGATCATCAATAAAAGGGTGCTACAGCATTCCAGATCTGGTACATCATCAATGAAAGTGTGCTACTATCTTCCATATCTTGTACATCATCAATGAAAGTGTGTTACAATATTCCATATCTTTTACATCATCAATGAAAGAGTGTTACAATATTCCATATCTTTTACATCATCAATGAAAGAGTGTTACAATATTCCATATCTTTTACATCATCAATGAAAGTGTTACAATATTCCATATCTTTTACATCATCAATGAAAGAGTGTTACAATATTCCATATCTTGTACATCATCAGTGAAAGTGTGCTACAATATTCCATATCTTTTACATTATCAATGAAAGAGTGCTACAATATTCCATATCTTGTACATCATCGACGAAAGTGTGCTAAAGTATCTCAGATCTGTTCAAAGACTTCGTGTACCACGTGTCTCCAGGTATCTCTAACAGGTATAATTGGATGCATGAAGGCAAAGTGACCGAGCTAAGAGCTAGCCAGTTTTGTTCCTGTAAGACTTAAGACATTTGTTGGAAAACTTAATTGACTGCGTGGAATTACAGTGGGGCTAATCAAAGTTTATATTGTAGTAATCTTTGCGTTCTTGATTTAACTGATAAAAGTTAACGGATGGGCAATATCCCAACAAAATTTATCATACCTAAAAATGAGAATATAGTAGCTAATCCTAATGAAGCCAATGCCATAGTAGGAAAACGTATTGGAGTTTTTATTCAAAACTGAGAATTAAGATAGGATTCCAATCATGTATTATTTAATATTGATACTTCATATTCTTGAACCAATAACAGAACAGTTATTATTTTCAGGGCATTTAAATTCGCAGACTTAAACGAAATTGTAAGAACTTTGAGATATTGATGAAAAAACATATAAAAATAAATGATGTATGATATTTTGTTACAGAAATGAAATAACATGCTTTATTTGTTAGAAACACAAAAGGCTTTTCATCCTCATCTTCGAATGTTCTCTAAAACCTCTAATAAATATTTAGATAAAATTTCATGTATATAGGGAAACCTTTCTGCAAGAAACGGCTGTTCATTATGATCTAAAATCAACCTCAATTGTTCATCACTTGCTCCACACTTTTTAAGAATAGAGAATTGTGTAAAAGGTCACTGAGTAATGAATGAAAGCACCAAAATTTTTCCTTTCAGGTGTCTTCACTATGGAAGGGCTCTAAAGCAGGAAGATTACCAAGCGCTGGTAAACATGTGTGTTGAATGTTACCATAAATTTAAAGCAATGTTCTGACTAAAACACAATCCATATCAATAATGATCTAGTAGTATGACCAGTAAGCTCCCAAGCGTCTTTGCGAGATACGACCGAGAATTTAGTCGTATTTGTTTTTCTCTGCTTATTTGAAGACTCTTCGGGCTCAGTAGACCATGAACATCGATCACTAGATTTTTCGACGAACTTTCCTTTTTTTTTCTTTTAGTGGGACCAAAGCGTGTCTCTTTTGATCTCAGGCATCATTAAAAGATCAGTAAAAATAGAATGAGGCACTTTATGAAGCTCCAGGCCTTTAGAAGCTTTCCATAAATTGTTTCCATTTTTAAATTAAAGAATGGACTACATTACTATGGGGCATTAGTTTACAGCGTCCTTAAGAAACATTGGCTTAAGAACCTCTTCGAAGTTACGAGTGGAAGTAAAATACGGTGTACAAAAACCCCTCAAATTTATGGATCTCGGAAACAGAGAGCAACGAATCGAAAACTCGTTAGCTTCAGAGGAAAAAATGCTTTATGATTTATTGAGCTGTGATAAAGATCCAGTGTTTTCAAAATCTTACACTTGTTAATTATTAAACAGAGAAATAAACATTTTAAGAACGAAGCTCAGATATATTCTAAGAACCTTACAAGTTTTTAATGTAAAAAAAGTGACTTACTCGTAATTTTCGAGTTGATATTCCTAACCTACAGAAACTTGGCTTCAAGCAGTTTGTTGTGGCTAAGAGGAGTAAAAAATATAAAGAATTATTTGTTGCAGCTGGGCCATGACAATCTCAAAACGTTAAAGGCTCGTTTCTCTCTTCCATCTGAAATCGTCTAATGAAAAAGAGTATTTCTATAGTTCTCAAAATTAGATTTCAATTTACTGCACAGTTCGCTTGAGTCAAACGACACTGTTTCTTCCCCCTTTATACAGAACTTAGATTTTGTTGTTTAGAATCAGATTTCTCTTTCATCAAGAAATGAATTCCCACTTTCAACATAAAAAATTACTCAAATTTTAAGAACTGATGGAAAGAGAAGAACACATCGAGCGTTAAAAAAAATGAAATTCTGTTAATGCTGATAAAACAGCTGAACTAAATACGTACATGTTTATAAGTTCTCTATGAATTCCAACAGCTAAGTAGCAATTGAATGGTTAAAAAAATTACATATTAAATCTCGCTCTGATGTGTGTACATGAAAGAACTGATTTTAGAATATTACTTTTTCTCAGAATTAAAATAATTGTATTTAAATACGTAAATCATTAGCAGTGTCTGCTAGTGATCATTGTCAATTTCTTGTGAATTACTACTTAATGAGTTCCAATTATTTCAGAAGAAAGACCCGTCATTTTCAAATTAATCTACTTTCTTCAACATGTTGGAAGAAGAGAAAATTGGGAAATTACTCTCCCAAGCATCGGAGCTACTTGATCGCACATCGTTGAGAAACCATTGCTCCAAAAAGCTGCATCAGCGAAATGTAAAGCAAAATAGGGAAATGTTTCTCTTTCAAGGAGAAAGTTCCCAGCACGTCAGAAAACAAAACTTGAGACAAAATTCTCCATCAAATATAGAAGGCGACACCCAAGAACGTTTGTTTGAAGGCAGTTCTGAAGACACATTTTCCAGCATTATGTGCAGCAGTTCTCGGAGAATTATCCACAACAGAAAATGTTGCTCTACTCCCCTCAAAAAATTAACGATAAGCGACGAGATTTCTCGGGCCTCCAAGAAAAAAGATATAATAAACAACCAACCAGTAGGACTCGATAAAGTTAAACCTAAATTATTGAGAAGCGTTGTTTCTATATCAAGTCAGTGCCTTCTAATGATAGCCTGGGCAGCTTTGCTGGTGTGTGGAGAAGCAGCTCGTGCTCATGAGGCATCATGCTTCAAGTGCGGACTACGCCCTTCACAATCACAGAGAAGCCCTGCTGATGAGGTCAGTGAACGTTAATTTAAGTTTTTACACTCAATGAAATTCAGTGTGATTGTGTATTTAGAATCTTGTGATTCTAATATGAATTACGTTGTTCATGCCTTTGAGATATATTGTGTATTGACTGCTAGAAGTAGGTCATCACGGGTGTCACAGAAATTAACAATGCTTAATGAAATTACCTGATTTTGGGTGTTGCACGTTGTTAATTTCAGAGCTCGTAATTTTATGTTTCATGCAAATAATAAACCAAAGAATTTTAGTGCAAAGTTTCAAATTCAAAGTTCGATACAGGTCCGATAATAAAACACTTCCTCTTGAATTTTGCTTGAATTACTAAGATACTGATTCTTAGGTCATAAGTTAAATTTAAAATCTACGGAAACAAACGAGCTGTTGCTAAGCTCAAAATATGTGTGTATTATAAACCTTTTCAAACCAAGAAAACTTCCCCTGACTTACAGAGATTGACAATGCTAAGACAAGAAGACAGAATGAAGGCCGAAAATACGATAAATGACTTCGCTTCGACACAAGGGCCCCCCGACCTGCCGTTGGGGGTGTTTGGTCTGGAGCTACAAACTTCCCAGGCCCCTCCACCAGGAGATGGTCGCCTGGGGCAGCTGTGTGGGCCGAGGATGAGTTGTGGTCCGGGGCTTGAATGTCGCTACAGCGTGCCAGGGACCCTTGGACTTTGCAGAGGTTGGACACTGAACATAGTTCAACACGGTATTAAATATTCATAGCGAATTTGTTTTGGAAGAAACAATGTCTTACGAAATATCTCACATTGCGTTAGATTGATTTTAAGCGTGTGTTTTTTTTCAAAAAACTTCGCTTAGTGCAGTATTTTATATTGTCGCGTATTGCTATTAAATAGACAATACCTTGCGTAATATCTTGCATTACTTAAGAAGACTAATATTGTATTGGTTTTTGACGAAAATACGCCTAGCGTAGTGTCTTGCATTGCTTCAGGAAGAGTTGTAGCGTATTTTCTTTTGAAGAAACTATGCTTCCCGCAGTATCTTGCATTGTTTTAAAAAGAATTCGTGCGCATTTGTTTTTAAAAAAACTATCCTTCTACAGTCTCTTAGACCGCTTTAAAAAACCTAGTCACTCTGTTTATTTTTGTTAGCAAATGCTTTTCCTTTAATCCACTGTATCTGTACAGGGTACGGCAACATAACTTTCTTTTTGCAGAGCAAATCATTTTGAAAAAGGGAGTTATGTTGCCGCATCGAAGTTTCAAATACTCTCGAATAATATGTACTCGAAGTTTCAAATATACTCGAAGTTTCAAATGTGATTTCACAAAACGCCTTAATTCTTGTTGATTTAAGCATCTGCTGAGATTGAATAATAACTTAAAGAATTGAATCCTCTGGTAGGAATGCCCTCAATGAACAGGCGTTGTAAGTAAATTTGTGGCTCTGCCCAAATTTATGTCGGCCCTGAAATCGTTTTTGAAATTATTAACAAATTTAATCAAATGCTAGTTCATTCAAACTAGAGAAGATAAAAGGAATTTTTTATTCAAACAAGGTTTCGAAAACTGTGCATTTTTTGCTCTTTTGAAGAAGCTGCAATGGCACGTAAAAGTTGTGTTATCTCACCAATCCGTGAAGATTTGGATTTATATTTCACACTAAGAACGCAACCATTGCTTCTCAAAACGTACGAATCAAACAACGATGTAGATTTTAATAATAAAAAGATGCAAATATGCATTACGTTTACAGTGTAGGTGTTATAATTCACTAACATATTATTTTGCTGAATAGTTTTTGTTGGTAAGTACTGCAAATTTTACTTTAATGTACTTTTTCATGAACTCACATTTGTTTCACTCGAGTCGTAGCTGCCTATGAATAAACTTGGTCGGACTTAAGTTTTCTGGAAATTTAAAACTCATAATTGGGTGAAGATTGGTGTTCACTGGCTTGCATACTTACAAATGCTTCGTTTTTTTAAAATTATGTACGAGTTTTAAAATGCAAAATAAACTCTCGATATACGAACTTCAAAAGGACGATTTAAGAAAATAAATTGTTCGTTAAATATTTAAAATAACTCAAATTAAGACATAGTATTGTAATGAGTTTGAAGTCCGTAAGCTTGTAATTTCTGTTTTTCCAGTTGATGAAGCAATAAATTTAGTGGCCAGCTTGCACAAATATTGAAAATTATATGTTCCTGACACACATTAGTTAATGCGGTCTCTCAATGTAACGTACTGTATTTTATGAACAATAAAAAGCTCCTCCGAAGAGACAACTGCTACTAAGCTAGTTCATTGCTACATGGTTTATATACTCTAACACATTTCATCAAAGAGACAATTGGTGGTAAATTAATTTATTCCTACTCTTTTAAAAACACTGAACCAAAATAACAAAGAGATAACAGCTAATAAAATGAAAAATTGATAAACACGGTGACGAACATGTTGTAAGGAACGAGACAATGACACAGTGACGAACATTTTGTAAGGAACGAGACAATGACACAGTGACGAACATTTTATAAGGAACGAGACAATGACACAGTGATGAACATTTTGTAAGGAACGAGACAATGACACAGTGACGAACATTTCGTACGGAACGAGACAATGGCACAGTGACGAACATTTTGTAAGGAATAAACCAATAAATTACAGAAGCACAGAAGCTGCCGTGTGCCGTCAACGGCACAGTGTACGATGATGGCTCCACATTCCGGCCTGACTGCAGGACGCAGTGTACCTGTACGGTGAGTATCATGCACCCCTTCACAATTTCCATCAAAATGAGAAGCCAAGAAAGAACTGCATAAAATCTATGATATTTTTGACATTATTTGGCATTTTAAAGTATCTTAATTATTAATATATATTTCATGTTTTTAATAGATTTTAAAAATATTTGCCCTTATTTTTATATGTACTGAAAAATTATGCAGAATGTTCTGTTGAGTTGAATAAGAACTAATTTGAGTCTTGTTTCAACTTGAAGAGAAAGTTGATGATATGTTTTCAAACAATATTTTCGATAACATTGTTAGTACGGAATTGAACCTCTTTCTTTAATTTAATTATGTCAAAAACCTCCTGCCGGTTATAAATACTTTTTCTTTGACAATTTGGTCAAGTGATCACTGTATACTTTCAATGAAAGTATTGTGGCTTTACTCCGCTTATTAAATGATAAACGACTGGTATTTTACGAACTTTTCTCTACATTTCCATTCGATTTTGTTCAACAAAAGTTGCGAAATTTCGCAGACTGGCCTCAATAAACGAAGAAACGTTAAGATGAGCAGAACCTTTGTTCGGGAAAATATATAGCTGAGTTAAGAGTCGCAATGAGGCTAGGAAGCGGTAGAGTAAAGTGAATGTTCTTCCTTTGGGACAGCTCTTGTGCGCCACCCACAGGCTGCTCCTTCTCTCCTCCTAAACACTCCAGAAATCCAAACGAAGAACGCTATTGAAAAGACACAAATGGCTCCAAGGATATGCAGAGCCCGAATTTATGCAACCGGCTCTCGACTTAGAGATTTTATCAGGGAAATATCCCTGAAGAAGTACAGAGTTTTCTGACACGGTCCTCGATTCTCATACAAAATGAGTTACTGGAATAAGAATCGGGAAGATCGTCTTTCCCCTCAAACTGACATCCCTTTGAGGGAATTCCCACTGGTTTCGTTGAGACGTCGTAGAAAGATATGGCGTTGAATGAGGATGAATACATGAAACTGAATTTCGTATTGTGGTTATTTCACACGGGCAGAATTTTCTTTTCGTGTTGAGTTTTGGTAACCGATGAAGGATTTCACTGAAGTCAGAACATTTTTCAATTGTGAAAGATGATGATCGGGTGAAGCAAAATAAGTATGATAAATTAAAAGCAATTTCATTTCACTGTCTGGTGTTCATTCAACTGAACACAGTGAGTTTACACTGTACAGTTCATATGAGTTTGATGTACAAACTTTGAAAGAAAGTGAGACGATTACAAAAAAGAAAACACTACGTCTTTTGTTCGTTAGAATGTTGGGGTAATATTGTCAATATAAAAATCAGCAATAATAATACCGATTTCACTGATCTATGATTCCAGAAATAAATAATAATGTTGATTTTCTAGCTAAATGTGTGTACTATCGCATGGATGTCGTCCTAATTGACGAAACTTGGAACCAGCTTCCCGAAAACATCGCTTCTGCTGGCACTGCAAACACATTCAAAAATCGTTTGGACAAATATTGGACAAAGAACCCCCCAGCATTGTAAAGTACTGATTTTATATCCCAACATCAATACCCTACGTACATGTGCGTGCTTGTAATGTCTGTGCGTGAGTGAAGTGCGTGTGACTAAAATGGCTTACGTAATTAAGGTGTGTGTGCGTGATTGATGCCTTTACTTTAGACAGCATGAAACTTGAGTGACAGCCCAAGAATGGACCGAACGGCTCGGGTTTATTGCATCATAATATTCTATTCTATTTTACGTTACATGGATTTTTCCAAGTCTTTTTAATCTGAAGCCGAGAGAGCATAATCACGCTTTTCCTTTTCTTATCAAGATATATTTTCAGGAACATTATGGAACTGACCAGTCATGCCATAGCATACTTTTGCTTAATTTAGTCAATCATTTTCAATGATTTTCTGTGTTTATTTTCTGAACTTTCACAGTTTATTTGTAGTGAAATAAAGCTGGAACAGAAAAGTGTTAAGTATCTCCAAGAAAATCTCTCCTGACTAATGCAGTTCAGATTGTAAACGATTCAGTAATTTTTCTTAATGGTCAACATTTCAAGCTTTTTTGTTGCTTATTTGACAAGAAAATCATATTAATTATTTTAAAAACGAACTACAAATCAATCACCATCACTGTTCAATTTTAGGTCAACTACTGACAACAACTCGCAAAGAAACGTGTTTCATTTGCAAATCATTTTTTGAATGGAATTTCAAGTTCTTGTCTCAACTCAAATTTAACTCAAATATTACCAATAACCCACAAATGAACATATTTATTTTCCATATCATTTTGTGAATACTTTTTTTGTTCTCGGACAGGGCGGTGCGTATGCGTGTGTCTCTTTGTGTCCAGAAGAGGCTCTGCCGCCATCCTCTGCATGCAAAAACCCAGCTCTGCAAGCCTCAGAGCGCAGCTGCTGCAGACAGTGGACATGCGACCCCGACCCAGGTCTGTGCTCTGAACTTAGCTGTGAACTACTCTGAACATCTATGCTCTGAATTTAGTCCTGAATTTCTTTGAACTCCCATGCCCTGCTGAGCCATGAACTCCTATGAACTCCGGTGCTCTGAATATGGTCATCTGTTCCTCTGAACTCCGATGCTCTGAACATAGCCCTGGGTTCCTCTGAACTCAGATGCTCTGAACATAGCCCTGGGTTCCTCTGAACTCAGATGCTCTGAACATTGTCTGGGGTTCCTCTGAACTCCAGTGCTCTGAACATAGCTCTGGGTTCGTCTGAACTCAGTTGCTCTGAACATAGTCATGGGTTCCTCTGAACTCAGATGCTCTGAACATTGTCATGGGTTCCTCTGAACTCAGATGCTCTGAAGTTAGCAATAAATTCCTTTGAACTCCAATACTCCAAACTTATCCATGAACTGCAATGCTCCATTGAACCATGAACTACTTTGAATTCAGCCATTTATCCCGTTACTCAATTTAACATTAATTATAATATAATATTTACATGAGATTTAAGTATATCTACGAGGACCTAGCCAAAAAATGTAATTATCAAAAGTCCTGATATAGAAGTTATTAACTTTGATGCGCCTACGAATATAGTTCTCAGAAGCCAATATAGTTGTTTCGAAGAAATGGTACTTTTTGAGCACCTAAATAGTTGATGCATCACACAAACGGTTCGATGGTGAACACATTTTAAAAATATGGATGATTTATTATCATTCTTCCTCTGAATTTCTATAATGCCAGTTCTGCACTAATTTGGATTGTAATCGTGACTAGCCATTCCGTTAATTTCAGATCAACAAAGCTTTTGAACATTACACTTTTCTTGCACAGCGTGAAGCAACATAACTTCCTTTTTTGAAAGGAACTTCCTTTGAAATAAGGAAGTTATGTTGCCGCGCCCTGTGGATTTCAAGGTAAAAATGCTACAAGGCTCACCTCAGAGCAAGGTGTGTGTGTGGGCTCGTGATTGTCTTGCTCAGTTTACTTTGCAAAAATTTGTTCAGCTTGATTTTCATCAGGACTTTTCTCAAAGTATCTGAATGTAAACATAAAGAATGAATTCAATATTAATGTAAAAATAAAAGCTACACAAACGATGCGCTTTTATTGGCATACTTTACGCGCGTTTGTGAACTGATGATGGGCCTCATTTTCTTGTAAAATATTTTATCTTTTCCTGAAGACTTGCTGGGTGCAGCCTCGCCCCAGTGCGCGGTGTCTGTCAGTCGCTGGTCTGCTTGCTCTTCCCTGACATGTGGACTGGGTCTCTCACAGCGCTGGGCTACAGACAAAGTCTCCTGCAGACCTGTGCTGCAGACCAGACTCTGCCAGCTGAGGCCTTGCAGAGTTGAAGCAGACATCGTGCCCAGGAGGCAAATGAGGGTGAGACTCAAAGTCACATAAGGATAAATTTTTTCATGGTTGCATGACAACGAGAAAACTAACATACACTAAAATGATGCATGAGTTGAAAGTTGTGACAAATTGGGTTGCACACTTTTGATTATCTTTTCACAACCTCATAGCCTAGTTTGTGGGCTGTACAATGTAGAGCCTCTGATTGCAGATTTGAACACACGGATATATGGAGTCGATCTTCCATAAACATGCTTTAACTTAGGTAATAGTGTTAAGCAAGACACCTTCAATGAGTGCTAAAAATAAGGCAGTAGAGCTAAATCACAAATAACAATCATGCTCGAAGTTAAGTGTAAATTTCTTAAAATACTCTCAACCATCACCGATGACCCAAAACCTGTCATGTTATTTAACATTTTTTGTGTACTGGATAACCCGAAAAATCACTAAAAAATAAGCCAGGACGTAACGATTTCAACTCACCTTCACTATTTTGACAGCGAAGTCACCATTGCAAGGCTACCATCAGGGCGGAGAAGCCGCAGCGATTGGTAGCGGGTCCTTGCGTGAGCCAGAGGCGCTACAGGGTAAAGCGCTGCAACACTTGTCCTGGTGCTTGCTGTTCTGACTTCATGGACACAAGCCTCGAGGTTCCGTTCTTGTGCCCCTTGCACAGCGTGCCTCCGTACCTCGTTATAGACTCCTCGCTGTCTCCGGTCGACCAAGCGTCTCTCTTTGATTCCGTCACCGACTCGGATACTCAGGAAAGCAAACTTGGAGATTTCACAGCGGACGGAGATGTGGAGTACACCAACGTGACGGCCTCCAATTACGAAGTTGTCGTCAAACAGGTGCAGTGGATTGTCCGCTGCCGATGCACACCGACTTGTCAAACTCCCCAATTGCTATCGACAACTTTCACAACTTTGGATCCTGAATTCAGCTTTGGAGAAAGCTAACGACACTCGCATAAAATATTGGACCGAAGAGAGTCATTTGAAACCTATGATTAAGTTTTAACGCAAAATTTATGAATTACTGTGAGTGGGAGAAAAAATTGAAACAATTTATTTTTTGGAGGTTAAGTACAAATGGAAAACTAAAGATTGAAGATATATTTTGCCTCATAATTCAGTTTTTCGTACACCTTATTCAGTGTACTTAAAACGGCTATTACAAGATCAGTACTTAATAATCGAGTGACCAGGGGTGAAGTATGAGGAGGGATCAGACATTGAGAATCAGCTTCCACTTTCTCAGCTTGTTTGTCTTGTATTCGTTCATCGAGGAGGATTGTGTTAGCAATTGGGTCTCGAGTTATCATCGCGACATGGAAATGCACTCACAAATACCTATAAAAATTTTAATATTTTTTAACTCTGCTCATCGCATTTTGAAATTACCTCGCTGATTCGATGATCAAACGCAAGTAAACTTTAACAGGAGGATAACTTATTGATGACTTATTGCAATAAGCCTCGGTTATGCTTATATGATCATTTATATTTGCACCAGTAAATACTTGGAACAATAATCAGAACGCTTTCCTAGAAGCAACTGAATTACAGTTCGTGTCTCTATTTTTTGAGCATAAAATCTTTTATATCTGAGGAAATTCAGATTAATTACTCATTACATCTTTTAAAATCATATTTCAAGCGAATAAATTTGAAAAATCACTGAAAAATCTTACGATAACTTACTGTATTTAAAAGAGATGAGGTACTGATACATAATAGAATATTAAAATTAATTAACCATCTTATTTATACTCCTTTTGGTGTAAAATCTTGACAATTAACCAGGATTTTCTGACAAACACGAACACAAATATGATAAAGGGTTTGAATAAATAACTGTTGACTTATAGCTAAAAAATTGTCGAGTCATGGCCAAAATATCGTCGATCCATGGCCAAAAAATTGTTGATTCTTGGCCGAAGAAAAATATCGATTCCTGGCCAAAAGATAGTTTATTCATGGCCTAAAAATAAAAAAATTATTCCTGAAACAATATAAATGCGCGGCTAAACAGTAATATTTATGGTTGAATAGTTAATTAGCTTATAAACTACTCGCATTGAGTACACAAGGTCCACACACTCTTTCAAACAACAGTTTTACAATATGTATGAGAAATTAACGTCTGTCCTGGGGAGAAGAGGAAGTTCTGTTACTGACTGAGACTTGTAGAAGCCAACACGTCTGCAAGGATGACATTAACTATATTCTATAGCAATTTACATTTTTTCAGAGTATATTCGTATACTAAACTTCATAAAGGTGGTGCGTATGCGTCTTCCCCTGTGCACTAAAGTATTTTTGGGTGGGAGATGAGAGACTTAGCCCTTTTTACGGGGGTTTTAAGTTTTACTTCGAGATTACAGACTTTCAAAATTACTTCACAAGTTTAAATACTGGATGTTTTTAGTATGAGATTGTGCTAACAATCTTGCAGAATGACATTTTACTTTTACTCTTAATGTTGAACGATGAGGTTAGATTGGCGATCTTGTGAAACAAAATTTCGATTGCGATCTTGTAGAATGATATTGTATCAGAAATCTTACAGAATGATATTGGATTGTCAATCTTGCTTTTTGAAATTGGTCTGCCAACGCTGTGGCATTGAAAGATCCTAGTAACAACTCAATAAAAACTACTTAATATTATTTAACTGCCAGCACAACAGGACCTAAAAGAACAATTGATTTAATTATTCAAAAATTTATATCATGCTTTTATTTTCGAGCTCTTGCGTCATTAATTCAAACATAACTTCAATACAAGTTTGAACAAAAGTATTAGTAGATGCATGTGCTTTAGTAATTACGTCTCAGTATTGGATTCAACTGAATTACAACATTCCTGGGCTGCAAGACAATTAAAAAAAGCGGAAAATGTAGTGAGACGCTAGACCTGACTATGACTCTATGACTTCGTTGTGTCATACGTGTCATACAAAGTCATATATTGAGTTATACAACGAGCCATACAACGTCATATATTGAGTCATACAACGAGTCATACAATGTCGTATCTTGTGTTAAGCAACAAATCATGCAAAGTCATTCATTGAATTATACAACGTAAGTGCAGTCTATGATTGTTGTATACAGTACTCTGGAAGAAAGAATGCAAAATGAGTGATTCGTGAAGCATCCCAATCAGTGGATCATAAACAATAATTCGAGAGGTTTTGTGCCTTACTGTACATACATGTGAACTACTAGCAATTGAATGTAAGTATATGTTGTATTAAAAACTTAGCTTACTGTGTCGTTTATAGACCGCTTAAGCTGAAAGTCTGGATACTCGAATGTGCGGAGAAATTCTTTCTCAGTAAAGGAAGTCATAGACGACCCTATACTTTTCATTGAAAAGATACATGGAGTCCTCATTTCTATCACTGCCGATATTCGTAGTGTTGACTATATAGTGATGTTGCTAACTGTGGTCTGTAGCTCTGATTCTGCTAAGCGTGGGCTGTAGCTCTAATTCTGCTAACCGTGGGCTGTAGCTCTAATTCTGCTAACCGTGGGCTGTAGCTCTGATTCTGCTAACCATGGGCTGTAGCTCTGATTCTGCTAACCGTGGGCTGTAGCTCTGATTCTGCTAACTGTGGGCTGTAGCTCCGATTCTGCTAACCGTGGGCTGTAGCTCTGATTCTGCCAAGGCGACAGACTTTGTCGTTTTTTTATCATTGGGAATCAGCTTTGGCATGAGAGACAAACACGTATTGGGTATTTTCAATATGATAGATCTCACCAGCAGTTGGAAGATTCATTGAAAAGTTAAAAAAATTTCGCGAGTGACAAAGATGTAGGGTTTTGATTTTCTTAAGATCCTAGAAAAAATGAACCAAACAGCATCTAAGAAAAAATTATGTGAAATCTTGGTTGTTGTTTATTCGTTAACAGACACATAGCTTTTATAAGATTTCATACTTCTAGCTGGTGGGGCAAAATTATCGTATTTCTCAGTTCTTGCACATGGGCAATATTATTTTGGGCAGTAGTCTCCAGTAGGCGACCTTAAGAGCTACAAGTACTCGACGGTTAGCGATACCGCAATATAGTCCATACTACTAACACCGTTGGTCATAGAGAATCTACCGTAACATTGCTACTATCCTGTAAGTAGAAACGTACATAGAATAAAACATAAATTGCCCGTACATTGTTTCAATTATCCTCATTAATAAACACCTATGCTGTGCGAGTCACCGATTCACGACAAAAACCATGATAAAAAATACAAGTGCTGCAACACTCAGTAAGTTAGATATAATTGAAACCGGTTATGATGTACGAATGGGATACAGAAGTTCTGATTGCACACTGATGGTTTAGAGAGGATGTACAATTATATGATGATGTACAGCTATATTATGATGAACAGATACATGATATAGTTATCTAATGATGTATAGTCATATGATGTACAGATAGACGATGATATACAGTTTACAAAATTTCCTTTTAAAGATAAAAAAAATATTTAACATTTAAACTACTCCACTAACCCTTTCTCTCAGCCGTTGCAACCTACAGCAGCAAACCCTGGCATTTTGAGAGCAAACTAAGCACAAAGATTTGATGCTGTTGAGCTATGATGATGTGAGGGACAGAATATTGATGATATTGATGGTTTTGATGCCGTGAATGACTGAGTATTGATGATATTGATGATTTTCATGCCATGAGTGACAGAGTATTGATGATATTGATGGTTTTCATGCCGTGACTAACAGAGTATTGATGGTATTGATGGCATGTGGGGAAGAGGAATGGTGTTTGGATGTCTAGTTTGTCACTTTATGTTTATTTCTGCTGATTTTCTCTCAGTGAGGCACAGGCAAATGCGAGAGCTGCTGTCAATTTTTAGTGTCACTCAAACCTGTAATTTCAAATCATCTGCATGTGAGTAGGATATAAAAATGAAAAGATAATACGGAGGCAACTTCTTGTTTTTTCACTATTACTGGGATATCATTTCGTAACTCATCGAATGTGGTGTCTATTTTGTTGGACCTTTATACGTATTTTGTGTGTTACGGATCACGTCAACATGTAATTGAATTATGTCAACATGTTACAGATTATGTTAACATGTATATAATTGGATTATATCGACATGTTACAGATTATGTCAACATATAATTGGATTATGTCAACTTGTTACAGATTATGTCAACATGTAATTGGATTATGTTAACATGTTACAGATTATGTCAACATATAATTGGATTATATCGACATATTACAGATTATGTCAACCTGTAATTGGATTATGTGAACATGTTACAGATTAGGTCAACATGTAATTGGATTATGTCAACCTGTTACAGATTATATCAACATGTAATTGGATTATGTTAACATGTTACAGATTATGTCAACATATAATTGGATTATATCGACATATTACAGATTATGTCAACATGTAATTGGATTATGTGAACATGTTACAGATTAGGTCAACATGTATTTGTACCAAAAGGAGATGAACACTCACACTAGACCTCGGCATCATATGTTTGGCTGTCCTACTCTAACTCCACACATTTTTTAGAGTGCAATCCCATAGATTCTCTGAAATTTTTATTCATTGATTCTCTGGAGATTGATTTTAGTGGTACTTTGGATGGGCTGCGCCATAGACTATTGGAAGTCCGATTCAGTAGGAGGCTGAGAGTCAGAGTCCACAAATTTTCGGAAATTTAAATCCTTACAGTTTGAAAAGTTCGACATTTTATATTCTGGTGAGGTTGGCTCCATACATACCGATGAGTCAGACTCTATGCATTTCAGGTAGTCAGGATACATAAATTTCAGATTATCTGACTTCTAGTCCATGAATTCCCTTTAGTCTGTTTCTAACGATATCCCGAGAGACCGATGGTTAGATTTTTGAAAGTTAAACTAAATTTATTCACAGCATTTTGACTTCGATTCCACAATTTATCGGTCGCTTGGTTCAGACTCCATCGACTCTTCGATTGCATATAACACTAACCCCAATTTTTCCGATTAAATACAACTAATTTTGACAAAATAAATATTAACGCCACACCAGCTATTAAATTTTCAGATCTAAAACTTAGATTCTTCTAAACGTAATATTGCCTCAAAAATTCTTTGTATCCAGCATCATAGTTTTAGCTTGTGTTGCTGATGTCATGTTTGTCTGACGAGTCAGTCTGTATTGCTGTTGCCTCTTAGGCAATTTGAGCCTACACGGCCTCCCAGATGGTGCTGACATGGTCCTAGCAAACGCCCTCCCAGATGGTGCTGCTATGCTCCCTGCACACAGTCTACCAGCTGGTGCTGACACTACCTCCCAGCTGGTGCACACACGCTCCCAGCGCACGGCCTCCCAGCTGGTGCTGGCAGATCGAGTGTGTGATTCATTGTTTGTCTACATTTACACCTGACACCGAAAACGACAGCTTCGAATAGTGTTGATTTTATGATACTGAAGAATTAGTAAATGCTTTCGAAAAAATCTGTTTTAAATAAGTAACTTGGTGTATAAGTATTTAAAGAATTTGTACGACATGGAACTAGAATTGAAACCATGCACCAGTAAATTTCGAGTTCGCGCATGCGATGATAGAAGTCTGAGGCATCCCTCAAACTGCACTAAAAAGCATACTGAGACTGGAGTGATGTGTACACATGAGGGAATCATGTACGAACATGAGATTCGTGTATGCACATGCATGTGGTTGCATGAAAATTGAAGATGATTCTAGGAAGTTTAAATTTCTATTTCCTAAACAAAATAATCGTAACACAAACTGGGTCTCTAGTATGAACTTGGTCATTAAAAAATGATTATTGACTAGACTAGTCAAATAAATGTTGAACTGTAAAGAGACTGTTCACTGATAAAACATCGTTTGCAGAAGTAAAAACACTTGAGGTGAACTTTTCTTCATCGATCACTCTTTAATAAATATTCTATTTTGCTCTAAACATGAATAAAATAAATGATTCAGTCTTTTGAGTCAAACTCTGTTATGCAAGGATGATTGGTGGGACGACAGATAATTGAAATATTTATTTAATATAGTCAGTTCCTAGTTCCCTTGCCTCCACTCATTTTACTGCATACTATACGCCTCTCCACACTAACGCACTAATGCAGTGTCGGCATGAAACTGGCTTCAGCTTTCAGTGTATAGAGTTTCTTTGCAGCGCCACTGCCGTAGAATCTTCTTGTTACGTATCAAATGGCTCTGTCATCTTGGGTCCAGAAAAATTATAGCATTTGTTAATACAGTATCTAATATTTTTCTGGATGTAAATAGTTTTTCACAAAGAAACTCTATTATCATGCTGAGAGGATATTAATTTGGGGAAAATACACATAGTGTCATAATTGAAGCGATAAAATCAGATTTAAAGAGTTGATATATGTGGGAGAACGACAGTCAAAATCACGATGATGACCGAGCAATCTTGGGAATCGTGAATATGAATCGTTCTAAAAAATTTTACAAATAGCAAATTCTGTAAATAATGACATTGAAAATAACGAGCTTTAAGTAGATCACTACTCTACGCATCCTGCCCGACTACCTCTAATTCCACACCAGAAAATTATGTTATTGGAGATCACACTACAAGATTGTGTTATTGAGGATCACACCACAAGATTATATTATTGAGGATCACACCACAAGATTATATTATTGAGGATCACACCACAAGATTATGTTATTGAGGATCACACCACAAGATTGTGTTATTGAGGATTCAAGGTAACAACGCAGGCACTGTATAGTTGCAAGCATGAAACACTTCTGTAATAAACGTTCAAGAACACCAACTTCAATGAATATGAATCCACATTTCTGGACCTTTTTCTTGGAAAATATATCATCTTAATTACACATAAAATAGTACAGTAGTTTTTAGTTTAGATACTTTTCGTTGTACCGTCATGTCATGTGTATTCTAATATGGTTTTAGAGTTGCGTTTCGACATTTTCATTTCTTTCCCCCAGTTCCCCTTTGTTTCTTTTACCCCTCATGTGTAGGAAATTCTTGGTATACAAACATGTGGTATGATATCGGTCTAGAATATAGCAGTTTTACAGAAAAGATTGTTTTCCTACAGATTTTGTTTACAAGGATTTGAGTGTCAGGATCCGTTGCTGGGATTGCTGTAGAGGGGAACAGAAACTAAAAACAATGTTGGATTTTTCCTATCTATTTTTTCCCCCTAGCTTTTCAAACAAATAAGACGCAAGCATACACAAGATAATGAACTTCTACACTTTAAATAAGCGACAATTCTATCTAAATTATTACCATATTAACAGGGTCTAGTTAATCTAGTGTATATAAATAAGAAATCTATTAATTTTATGCAATATACCATCACTATGACCTGGAGGCTGGTAAACTATCGGAATTTTGTTTGACGGTAAGAACATTACAACAATAACACGAAGCTGAATAAATAACGCTGATCTACTGTGTTGTCAACCCTGTTGAGCAATAATAACTCAGGAGAGCAGTGCAGTCTAGAATTATTTATATATTATATAGATAATTTAGAGAGTGGAGTTTGTGAACAAATATTAATATACATATATTTCTGAAACGGATGTACTTATCAAGTCCAGACTTTCAACACCAACAAATGGAAGTTTTGTTGCAGCATGTCATGGTAAAATAAAATACTCGTCGTATAAATGCTTTCAATTCTGTTTTTAAATGCCAGAAACAAGACAATTCTTTTATGATGAAGTTATTTATTTTTCGATACACTTTCACTTTTGTTTTGTTTTGTAGACCTCATTTATTTTTAATTATTAAATATTTATTGTGTTCAAGTTCACGCAATCATTAAAATACAGAAAATTTATGTGATGTGAAACCATACAAATTTTTTCCGATATTCAGTTGTTTGGAATTTACAGTTGCAACTTTTTCTGTTAACAAATTATACAAGTCTTACTGATTCCACAGTTTAAAAAACTGCTGCAGCTTATTCGTGCACAATACCAGCAATTCACCACGATGTTTCCACAGTCTCGACTTAATAATATTCTCAAACGGAATTGCACGTTTTCAACTTTAGATAATAGGTTGTAAACTGACCAAGCTTACAAAGCAAATTTCAACATGGTAGGAAATTGTAATCTCAAGTTTGCGCCTACGCTTCTGTAAACGTGAACACGATACAAAAAGTTAAATGAAACTTATTAACTGTGAATGAACTTTTCCAAGCGTCTATGAATTTTGTGTGAGATGCTATGAGCAGGACATACAAATTGTAAGACCTTAATTCGATCTCACAGTGATGCAGTAAAGCAGTATTCATTATTCATGGAGTGCGAGGGCTGAGACTCGTGTGTCTATGTCGTTATTATCCAGTAGAATTTTTATGACCGTTTTATGCTGCCAACCGATCCATCGAACGGTCCAGCAGGGATGCTCTGTCCCTTTGTGACGACATTTATGGTATTCATACAGAATACAATGCGCCGTTATGATCCCAAGCTCTCAAGACATCGCTCCTTGTTGCTGCGCCGAGTTGTATTCTACGTTGAAATTCATTGCAAATGTACAGCTCTCTGTGGAAGAAAAGAAACGTCAATATGTAGTTGTCACATCTATGATTGAAGTTACTTGATAGATGGATTACAAAGCAATAGTATTCTGCTGTACTTTCTGTATCAATCACGAGGCTCATCAATAATTTACTTTAGAGAGACAAGCGAGTTCGAGAGTATTGGTTTTGTTGCATGCCAATAGTAAAAAGTACAATGCAGTACATACATGGCTGAGTATTCTGATTGAAGGAAGTAAGTGTAGCCAGTTGCAACCTCATTGAAGACTTCGATGATTTTACTCAGATCCTATTCCATCAGTGATTACAAACTATGGCTTCATAAATTCATCAAGATCACCTCAAAGTAAACATGGCAAGAAAATTCAGTTTTACTCAATCGGAATAGCAGAATTTTTTTCCACTCCAGCGTTTTTTCCGTGGTCAGAGCGCTTTAATATTTATTCCATTATAATAAATTTCATGTTTAACAATATTTCTCCACACAAGCATTTACCATTTCATCTCATTTACAATAACATCTAGAGCGTTCTGGCGAGCATATTCTGTAATGTTACTGTGCTCTGATTGCCCTTTAGTATAGTGTGCCTCCCTTTTTAACCCTTTAGCGGGCACCCCTAGAAATACTTGAGATATAAAAAATTTCTTTTGGGGTCGTAAACTACATGTATATCTAAGACATTTTCATTCGTGAACATTTTTTCATTTGAGGCAATAATTGCATGCAATGGTCCGTCAATGAAGTGGCCCGTGTGGGCTGCCCGCTCAGCTTCCACGGAACCATGTTTGGCTCGACCGGGATGCTTTGCCCGGTCTACGGATAACAATATACATCCCGTCTGGGCTATTTCGCCAGGTAGTGGTTACGAAAAATTCACTCTGTATAACGCTTTTTTTATTGGTATAATTGGCTTAAATTATGTCAATATCATATGGTACTTACCATCAAGAAATTTCATAAACAGTTCTTGAAAAATAATGCTTGTTTGAAATAAAATATACGGAAAAATTCAATGTTTTACTTACAAAACAATTAGGAAAAAATACAAAAATTCATTCCTTTACCCATACATTATACAGAAACACAGATAGAAAATTCCTTTACATCATGGCACAAAAACCAGAAAGTGCTTGCACGTCTGCCGGTTGCTGACGAGGATAGGCAGGTGTGGTTTTGAATTTTCAAAGCGCTGGTGGTCAACCATCGGCCCTTTGACGTGGGATGGTCATTGGCTGGTCAAATGATGCCCTCGTCATCCTGAACCCCATTTTCTTCTGGCAGCAGGCAAAGCTACTGATGTCCAGCCGAAAGAGCTTCAGGGACATAGGGGTCTCTTCCAGCTCCTGGCAGTTCCGCTTGTACAGGATCCAAGCGTTGCAGACACTGAGGTTCAATGTATATCCGAAGAGCCTCATGTGCCACCTCCTGGCACGCATGGGGCTCTTGTAGAGGTGGGTCAGCATGTCTGACTTGTCAATGCCCCCATTCTGCTGTTATACTGCTTGATGACGTTGGGGCAGGGTACCTCCACCTTTTTTTGGAGTTGCGGTCGTACCTCTTGACCTTGCCAACCGGCTCGATACCAATGTCAGAAGACAGGACCGTCACGTTCTTGTTGTCCTTCCAACCTAGGACAGGGATCCCGTTGCTTGAGCAGTAGTCGTATTGGCCTCTTGGACTTGTCTTCTTATCCAGATTTTTAATAGAGGTGAGAG